>VZTO01012287.1:50677-56912 GCA_013400615.1 Syrrhaptes paradoxus
TTTAAACCTATCCTCCAGAATTCAAATGCAGTTTGGAGCAAATTTTATCAATGCACTACTGGATAAAACATTGGCTCAAACTCTCAAAGTATCAAGAGGAATTCTGATGCTGTACTTTTTTTTTTTTTTGAGAGATAGAAACTGGGAAAAATCTGCATAGCAGTTACAATAGACCATAGGAAAATGTATCACTAGTAATGTTGGAGAGGTTCCAAAAGGCTAGAGCAAGGAAGGAATGACATGGAGGAGAAATGACAAATGGCCAAAGATAGCTGTACCAATTTGCTATTTGCAATATTTGCAAGCTAAAAATTCCATACTTGTGTGTAAGTCAAAAAAAGAGAGAAACTGGAGAGCTGAGTAGGACACAGACAACTATTCTGGTTTTAGATTGTAAAACCATTCAAGAATGATCTGGTGCTTCAACATCCAACCAAACCAGCTGTATCTAAGAGAAGATACTCATTGACCTAGTAGTTCCCGAGATGTTACTACCACAGTTCAAACTACTTAGTGGTCAATTTGCAAATTCCACAGTAGGACACAAGACAGAAGGCATTATGCTGAATTGCAATCTTAGCTTACATATTGTTGGGTCAGGAGGGAGACACAGTAGATGGTCTGGGTATATTATGTTTGCCTCTGTTACAGATTAATAGAGCTCTTAATACTGCTTCTTCTGTAGAAATTAAATAACTAAGGGTTGCAGATGGTGTATGCAAGGCTGCAGGACATCCTTTAAGATGAGAGTAGGAAGATATGAGAAAATACAAAAGATGATGAAGGCAGGACTGAGAAACTGACTACACAAAATTCAGGATAAATAACACAGATCCCTGAAGATCACTCTAGAGCAAAAGGTCAGTGAAAAATACTGGTCTAAAAGAACTGTGGGACTGACTCATCATATCGATATATCCACATCACAAGTCAAGTCATTCAGCAACTTTCACCAGTTGTGTACTGAAGTAGTGCATCAGCAAACCAGGTTAAAATGTTCTGTTTTCACATCTCTTCTGTCATGGAAAAGAAGGATATACTAAAGGGGAAACTGGAACAATAGCAAAAGAAGTGGCCAATAAATTCAGAGTGACTGAGGAGATTGGATGATTGAAGAACACGGTAATGGTATGTGGAACATTTCTTTTGTCAGTCACTGATGCAAATCTGGATCAGGTTGAGAATGACAAAAACTGGTGACCATATGAGAAATAAGTCAACGCTGTTGGTATTCATGTTAACGAAAATGCCATGATGATTGACAATAATTGGAACTCTTGTTAACATTATCAGCAGAGAAGGAAACCATGGTCTAAGCAGACATAAAGGTTGATTGCTCCTCTCCTCCGAAAGCAGAAAAAGCCCTATGAAATTATAGTCAAGGCAGACTGGAGATTTGGTCTCTGCTCACCATATAAAGAAGTTAGCTCAGTTTTAAGTGGGGTCTATCCTGCACCTTTCAGTAGCCGTATATTAATTTTAATTTATGGATGCAAAGAAAAATCAGGATGCCTCTGAAGTGTGTAGATCAAGTACAGTGAAGAAATTGCTCTCTTGCTCTTAGTCCTGAGAGAAACAATAAAGAAGACAGAAATTTCTATTCAGTCTTCTTGGCTCTGTTAGCTGAAGAAAGTGACCCTTCAGATCTATTCCTTTAAATATCTTACTTTGAAAACCTGGTTGTTTTAAATGTTTGGGAAGTATCGGCATTTACCATTTGATGAACATCCTGGCAGTAATTACACTCAAATTTCAGTATCTTCTAAAAAATTTCTCGTTTCCTATTTTTGTGCTGTAAGGCCATCAGGCAAAAAAACAACTCCATATAGAAGAGAAAGAGTAAATCAAATTTTAAATAAAATAGATAACACTGAATATCTGACAGATGGAGAAAATACATTGGAAGCTTGACTCTCATTGAAATTTGACCCCTTTCTTTTACACTGGCAATGAAGAAGCTCAGACATTTCAATTTTTTCCATATGATCTTTCCCAGCTCTTGTAATCAGAGGCACTGGTGTTAACAATAGCATTCCGAACATTTAAGAGGAGAATACCACCTTTGTTGTAGATAGGAATTCTTTAAAATTCAGACATAGGTCTCAAACTGAAGTTGAGTTTCAGGTTTAGTCCCATTTATCCATCAAAATCACTGGCACATTTATATTTTAAGAACCACTTGGGTTTTACTAATATCTTGTAACAAAACGCCAGCATTCCTTTCTTCTATAAAATATGCTCTGACGGCCTAAGTTATGACTCTGTCTGCTGCTTGAGCTAGTCTGAAATTGTACCTCGTCCATGGCCAAGTGTCTCTTCAATCCTGCTTTGTGCTGTCACAGCAGGAACAGAGGCTGAACGCACAAGGTTTGGGTGATTTTGCTGCTGACAGCAATCTCAGCGACACCGGGCCAGCTTCCTTCCGCTTCATGGCTATGGTCACAAGTACCACCCTCTGTTCTCAGGAGTGGCAACATTTTACAGTTATTTTATGACCTTACACACTTTGCAAAGAAGTAAAAAGTTGTGTCTCCCACACCATACCAAGCCTCTACAACCTGTCCCTGCCACTGCAGGTAATGTAAAATTGCAATCTAATACAAAGGTCTTTCGGACTGACAAAATTCAAATGTGATGTGTTAGAAAGAAAGGGAGAAATAGAAGGATCCAAAGTGCTGCTGCAGTGAGGCAGAGACCCGAGTCTTATATCAGTTATAGGACTACAAAATAGGAGAAATCCATACAAGTCAAGGGGATACATTGTGGAACTCTAAGAATCAGTGTCATGTAGTCAAAAGTCAGTCTTACTAGGCAGCTGTTCGCAGGAGCAATTAAAAAAAATACAAACCAAAACATAATTCAAGAATAAAAAAAGAATTTAAAAAAATATATCAAATGCTATCTAAATCAGAGAAAATAATAAAGGAAAAAAAAAGAGGTTGTACATTTGGAATAAAATGTATGGTCTTAGAATTCCTTTTATAGTAAAAGTATCATAAAAATGGAAGGAGGCAAAGATAAGGGCATCCAGAATGATACAAAGACTCAAGGGTCTTCTATATTCAGAAAGGTTAGAAAAAGTAGGTCTGTATTGTTTGGAAAAGAGGATCTTATGAGAGACTTCAATGAGATACATGAACTCTAAAGGGACAAAGGAAGAGAAATGCAGCAATGCTATTTGAGCTAGTGTCAAGGGGACACAAAATTATGCCAGGGAAAAGTCTGACAATGAAATTCTCTAGATGAAAGTATCTTATACTCAGAGCAAAATACTGAAGATCACTATGACTGCAAATAGTTTAAATACTTTAAAAAAAAAAGGCAAAACAAACCAAACAAATTGGGAAAGTTATGTTGGATGAAATAAATATTTCTGTGAATGGAGAGACTCAAACCAAAGTTCGAGTCATGGTCTTACTTTAGCTTCACAAGAAGATGTGGCCCAGAATTAAGATTTTTCTCCTCAGTCCGATGATTAACAGTGGACAGTACAAAGTCCTTTGAACTCGAACACTCCACCCCACAACATCATTTCACCCCCAGCATGCTCCATCAAATAATCAAGTCAAACTGCAGTAACCCAATGAAACATCAGACTAGGAGAACTAATTGCAACATCAATCGCTGGCTGGCCCTTCAGATTCTGTTCTGTTTTAAATTGTCACCTCATTACTCAGCCGCATGCTGCCTCACAGCTTATCCACCCATCACCTTCCCACTCTGGCACCAGCTGGGTCACGGGACACTCAGTGGGCACTTTCCTCCTCTTCCTCCTCCCCTCTTTCTCTCTGAAAGGGAACCAGGCTGTGGTCACACAGCAGCACGTGTCACCAGCACCTTCTAACCTAGATGTGCGACATGACACTGGTACCCGCTGGCAGAGGCATTAATAGCCATAAGCAACCACCATGTGAGTCCACCAGGAACCTGAACAGGCTGGAGAAGAGGAAAGTCACATAATAAACATCAAGCACACAAAAAATTCTTGGGAAAAAATTGTGTTAAGATGGACTTAAGCATGACAGAGACATCAGTACCTGAAGGGCAAAAATCTTCACAGGGTCTCACATCATCCCCAAATGAAACCGTTCTGAGCGTACAATTACTCCTAACTCCTCCTGTTGTGAAAACCTCAGGAAAAAAATGAGTGAATAAAATCAACAGTGTTTGTAAAAATAATTTTAATACCAATCAGATTAATATAGTTATAATTCAATCAAGTGGCATCACCAGAGGTTAGAGTCGGGGTTGACAGGGACCCTAATTTCTGTGTGAATCCCTACACTGTTCTGGTTTTCTGAATTCAGACTTCAGAGCACTGACCTTTCCCAGAACCGCAGATATCTGCTGCTTTAAGGTGATATGGTTATGGGCATCAAGTTTTATAGCACTGTAAATATGTCTTCAAATACCTGCTTATACTTACCTAAAACTATTCTAACATTTAATCCAAAAAAAGGTACTTGTCGGTGTTTCTGGTATCAAAACTAATTGCTGTGATCCACCTCCCTATCCCAAATGTGCCTTAATTAATGATTTAATTTGGGAGCTAGAAATCTGACCTTTCACACATACAAGTGGTGAGAAAAGGTAACAAATAAGAGAGGTAAACCTAGCATCTATTCAGTACCAGATTTCCAAGAGAAAGGCAGTACCTCAAGGTGCAGTGCAAAAGGATATTTTACATCCAATTAGGCAGGGAAGCCAAGCTGAATGGGTTAAAATTTGCCACCAATCCCACGTAAGTGATTTTCTTAACCCCCTAAGGGTTCAAATAGCACTGGGAGGAAAAAGCAATTATGCAATGAATAGAAGAACGGAAAATATGTCCCAAACTGGTTTGCCTGCAACAAGGCACAGATTCCTCAGTGGTCTGCAGGGAACTGCTGAGCTCCCCAGCTTATTCTATGACCACACCCAAAATAAAAACTAAAGGATATTTCGGGGAATAGGAAAACACAACAGCTCAGATAATGTCCCGGGCAGTATATTCATTACAGGCTCATCAGAGTGGATGCCTGCAATAGGAAGATTAAATACCCATTTACCAGCATCAGAGGAGAGTTTGGTTTTATAATGTATTGTCCCCTATTCCCCATGAGGCTGCTTTGTTTGATAAAATGCTGAGTGTGGTGTAAAAATATCCCTCTCTCTGTAATTTGCACTCCTCTCCATTTAAAGCTATTCTTGCTGCAAACGAGAATTGAAAGCTGCTAAAATTAAGTGGTGTCAGTTCTCAATGACACTTTAATGATAGAGCGCTCAGCAAATGAGATGAGAATGAATTCCAGCTTCTCTGCTAAAGATAGTAACCAACACTAAACAGTATAATGCTCCAACTGGGCTACACTTCACCTGCTTCATTCATATTTAGTAGAACTGAAATAGGGAAACTATAATTAAAATGGCCATAAAATGAAAAATGCTAATTCCTAATAGAGATGGCAGGAAACAACTGAGGCTTGTGAAGCCAAAGCACAGCCCTTCTTTGTCACGTCCATACCGCGACGGAGGCCATCACTGGCTGACCACAGGGCTGATGTGGGACTACGGCACGTTTTGTTCCCTGTAGAAACTGCTGCTCCCGGCAAGTTTGGTATGAACTTACTTAACTAACACAGACATAGGAGATTAGGAAATCCTGCCTGGTTTTGGGCTAAATGAAGGTACTGCCTCTGAAAAAGCATTTAAGGGAAAAAGAAAACCCCGACATGTAAACACTTTTTCTCAATATTATATTTATTTGGACCTTCAAGGATGTTCACCCAACCTCCCACGCAGACCATGTCTGAAGCTTCACTACTGCTCACAAATGACAACTTCAGAGGATGCCAACTAGGTGTTGTCACCTCTGTGCCTCCCTTTTGCCATTTCGGTGTTGCAAAGGTTTTTTATGATCGGAAGATTATCTAAAACAAAAATATTCTTTTACTCAGTGCTTCTGAGCATGGGACAGCAATGGGAGGCTCTGGTGCAGGGGGAAATGCGAGCGTATGAAGTTACAGAATCACAGAATCACAGAATGTTAGGGATTGGAAGGAACCTCGAAAGATCGTCTAGTCCAATCCCCCTGCCGGAGCAGGAACACCTAGATCAGATCGCACAGGAACGCATCCAGGCGGGTTTTGAATGTCTCCAGAGAAGGAGACTCCACCACCTCTCTGGGCAGCCTGTTCCAGTGCTCTGTCACCCTCACTGTAAAGAAGTTTTTTCTCATGTTCAAGTGGAACCTCCT
>VZTO01012287.1:57429-82547 GCA_013400615.1 Syrrhaptes paradoxus
ACCCGATCATCCAGATCACACTTCCTCAGTTTAGCCGCAAGGATACTGTGGGAGACGGTGTCAAATGCTTTTCTGAAATCAAGATAGACCACATCTACTGCTTTGCCATCATCTATCCACCTGGAAATGTCCTCATAAAAGGCTATCAGGTTGGTCAAGCATGACTTCCCCTTGGTGAAGTTGTGTACAAAGACTGCAGTGCTGCTCAAAATTCACGTGGTGCCTGAGCAGAGTCACCACTGCCTTTTTCTTTCTGCCCCATACAGCATGGGCTCACGGCCTGCATTTACTCTATACTTCTCACTACAAACTGTCATGAAAGACAAGTAGACTACTTCCAGCCCTTGAGAAAAGCTGAGTTACTTTTGTCTAATGCTATGCTGTTCAGTTGGATAACCAAGTCTGTCAAACACGTGAATGGAAGGTAAATATTAAGGCATGCAAAGTACAAAAACTAGCCATTACAGAGAGAGAAGTATTTATTACTACAGGAAATTCTCAGTGGACTTACAATTACAAAAGACTTCTTGTAATAAAGTGAGTTAAGGTTTCAACATTCACTGCAAGTACTTGCAGAATATTCCACACGACTAGAATAGGGTCATTTGCGATGACTGACAATAAAACCTTTTTACCTCATCATAATTTCAGGTTTTCTTTACAAATACAATACATTTGATGGCTAAGTGATCCCGCAAGTACCTTATAAAGTTTTAAAATAACTATTTTCCCACCCTTATATTGATGAAGCCAGGCTGTATTTGTACCCTGAGTACCCACAAGAACTTCTTCCACTGTCTTCTAACAAATAACACACTGAAGGTAATTTGTCATTTCTCAATTTCATATAATTTTAAAAGAAGCTTTTGCATTTTTATGTAATAGAACATGTCCAAAGCTGTGTAAATTGCTAGAAGTTGTAGAATTGGTGGACTAATGAGCTGAGCGTAGGTGAAATGCTCATGAGTGAATGAGAACAGTAATTCCTCACATATCTCTGCATTTCTTCCCATATGATTACCCCTTCCTGACTGCTAAAGTACTAACTTGAAAGCAACTGTCAAGAGCTTCTTAAAACAAGCTGTCTTGACTATTGTTGCCACTATTTGTATATCTGATAATGTTCTACATATGGTTTTACACAATATATTTGTGTGCCTTCTGTTATCCACATAGCTCAAAACATAAATATTCTTTCTGCAGAGATTGTATGGCTTCAGTCCCTTCAGTTTTCATTCAGGTGTAGAAAGTTCACAAGCCTCCCTTCCTGCCTCCATCCCTTCCTAGCTCAGCACTGTTTCAGGGAAGCAGGGTTTTATAGTATAACCAAAGGACACTTATGAGAAAGTGTCAACTGTTTCATGATAGTTATATTTCTCTGTCTTACTCTGGCATAATTACAGTCGGGGAAACTAAAGCTACCAACAGGACCCTGGTTCAGTTACTACTGCTATTAACTGAGAGGGAAAAATACAAAATAATTAGTAACCCCCAAATGATGATTAAATATCCACTTTTGCTCTTCGGGGTTCAGAATGATTTATGAATGTGAAGCATGGGATAATAGCATCAGATTAGCAGGCAATCCCAGCTAAACATATATTGAAGTTTCATGAAGATAACTGTATGCACACCAAGATGTGGCATATGGCATGGAGGAGATTTTGTTCTTGCTGTTTGGGTAGCCAGGACTGAAGGCAGAGAAGGGATCAATTGTACCAGGTAAGCCTGTTTGGTCTATTTCAGCACAGGGTCAGTACTCCAAGTGCTGCCCTTTACCCCTAGGAGACATGAAGGAAGGTGTGAGCTTGCTGGCACCATGAGTAAGGGAGGCTGATACAGCCTGACTGAAAAATAATGTAATGGCTTTCCCTCATTTTGGTACCCCAGCACAGGTAGATGTGTGAGGGACACGAAAGGGGAAAGGTGACTCCACAGTCTAATTATTATCCTCTGCACACTGATGGCAAATCAGTGCATCTGGGAGAGCACACCTTCCTCAAAAGTAGTGGTTCTTTTGACCCCCAGCCAGCCCAACATCTTTCCATTAGCTTTCTGTCTGGTATACTGGAGCAAAATGAACCAGATTCACTTACAAATCCTGTGAGGTACTGAGCACCACTTGCAAGATGCTGACATCTCTGATCTCCTATGAGTCCGAAGGTGCTCAGCACCTTGCATATTTGGTCTCTTAGACTCTTAGAAAGGTACTAGGAAAAAAAAAAAAAAAAGGAAAAAAAAGAAAAAAAAACACCCTCTCTCTATCAAAGTAGTTTTACAGAGCTTTGGAAACAGCAAGACAAAATAAATATTGAGTGAGAAGGAAAAAAGCCAGTATTGCATCAAATACTTGCCCCAGGTCCTATAACAGCAAAAATGAGGTGACATGCAGCCATACATGAGTGGACAACATGTCAGCTGCACAGAGGGTCTCTTCATCGTCACACGTGTCCCCTAACTGGCAGTTTACCCCCTCAGACACAATGTTAAGAGACACAGGAAGAATGTTCTCTTTTTGAAAAGTGTCACATAAAGTAGCTTACCAGCCTGGTTGGCAGAAAATCATATTTTCTGATATCTGATGTCACATTTTATTAGATTTAGGATACTATTATCCTACTTACTTAGGGGTTTAAAAATATCCTTTTTATAGCTAATGCCACAGGTAGAATGTTAAACTACAGACATTTTGCAATAAAGGACTAGACTGTTCCTTATACACATCTGATATTTTTTGCCCCAAACAATGCAATAGTTGTTCAGTATTTTTTATCCTTTTTTTTTCTCTGATCCTTGCACATTTGTCCTCAGTTCATCCACTAACCTATAAGTGAACCTGGTTATAGAGTCTGCAGAACTCTGGAACTGCAATTTGCAGCTCTTTTTATATATTTTAACAAAATATAATTAATAGTCATAGATGGTTTCATTCAGAGCTCAGACAGCTGTTGCCTTTCAAGTAATAGTTGTATTTCCCGTACTGCTTGGTAGCAGTTTCCACCTGCTAGTAAATATAATGCACAATATACATATTGCAATGCTTGGGATTTTATACATTCTGAATTGTACCTTTGCAATTATGTAAAAAAGTTTTATCTTGATTTCAGTTATTAGTGGATCTTCAAACAAAACCTTTTATTTCTTTAAAGTCCTTCAGCCAAATTTTGATTATTGGTAACTGATTTCTTTTTAACTGACAGCAGTTTCAAGTTCTAAATATTTTATTTAATTAATATTTTTTTCTGAATATAACCGTGCTCCTATTTTAAGCAGTGAAATCCGTGTGCATTTAAAGGCAGAATTTGATTCATAACATCAAGTACGTTAATGATTACCATCAAAAGATGATTACTTCTCATATATCCTGGAGGAAAGGCTTATTTACCTAGATGAGAATTGGCTTATTTATGTAGGTGAGAATTAGCTTTATCCACCAGTTGAAATATAAATACACCTTTTCTATATCAACATTTAGCAATAAAAACATAGATTTTATCCCTAATCAGTCTCCACATCTTTAATTACTTATCAGTGCTATAATTTTGTGATAGTAAAGTGTTACTGACAGGTATCTAGCAGGTTCTTGGAGTATGGGATAAAGCAATCAGAAAAATCCTCAAAATTCTGTGGCATTCTTGATTTGTTCATAGAGCTCTGCTTCAGTCATAACTGTTGTAAGAATGGGGAGACAGAAAAGAGATTGCTCATCAGAGATTAATATTTACTAACATTAAATAACATGAGTTTGGCAGGGGTTCTTTAGTGTTAGTTACATACTGAAGGAGAGCAGTTCCACAGAAATGCAGAAATCAAATTCAATTTCTGATAAAGGAGAGATGCATTTTATAGTGTACACTATTAGCTGTTGTTTAAAATTAAAAAAAAAAAAAAGAAAAAAAAAGACGACAATGTGATGCTTTTAATAAGGAGAAAGATCCAGATACTAGTATCACTCTACCTTTAATATTTTACAGAATTTTCTCCAAACAGAGCTGCAAAAATTCTCATTCCATAGATGTGAAACATTTAGGTCAGGAATTGCACATATAACATAACAGACCTTCCAAGAAAATTTAGGTATGACATTAAGGGCTACACAGATGAGTAGGAAACATCCTTCTCGCCCCAAGACTAGATCATCAAGCTCACGTGTTCTTGGAGCCGCTGCACTGCCTCAGCTTTAGTCTGATGGCTCACATTTGTTGGTGATAATTAAAAATCTCAAAGCACATTTTGCAGGAAGGAGGATGCTACTTTCAATTCCCTTGTCAGAGCAAAAAAATATTTTCCTGCTTTTGTTGGACAGGTCTCCCAAAGTGACCTACTAGATGACACCAAGTTGCTCCCTGAAGTAGAAGCACTTTTCTAAGAAATTTCCAAACAGATATTTTTAATGCAATTTATAATCCTTTAGATTGAAAGTCACACTGGAACAAAATTGACACAAAGACTGCTAATAAAAGCTTTTTATCCCCAGAACCCTTCTGTACTTTATCAGTAGACAGTAAGAATTCATACTTTATTTCAACTTTTCCTACTCTGTTTTAAAGTTTATCATTCCTTAGGCTAACTCTATTCAGAAACTACCTCCTCATCTGCACTGAAAATATATTTTTTTCTCTCTTAAGAGTAATGTGTCAATCCAATATAACAACTATCTCAGTCATCATTACAAGTATATTTTCATTTTTTTAAATAAGATATTTTTCTGTATTTTCTAAAAAGTATTCATTCATCTAAACACAGTCAGGGTCTCTGTTTCTTTTCATTTTCTTAAATCTCTGGATTTTAAATTTTTTTCTATCTTTACTGAGAGTCATTGCTACATTTCTGTAGACTATTTCTCCAAATCACTCTATAACTTGTATTTCAAAAAAAGTAGCTAGCTTCATATTTACATCTGCAACTGACCTTTAAGATTGGTCTTCTTAGGGTATATTTTAGTAGGCATAATTTTGTTGAAATATGAATTTATTTGGTAGTGGTCTCCCCTGCATACCCAGATTATTTTGAGAAGATGAATGTAACCTTCAGCTGTGATCTATAGAGGTTTTATTCCAAAGCCTTTCACTGTGGTTTGAGATTGAAAGTTTACCAATATTTGAAGAATGCCATTGAGCACTAGGCTGTATTTGTTTGTCTCCTGAACTCATTCAATTAGGAAAATAATCCATTATGGAAAATCTTGATTAAAAGTTGGCTTATTCTCCCGTTTGATTAAAATTCAGCATTGCACTGAATCAATTGTTCAGTACTTCTGTGAAACCCCTATCAACTGCAGGCAGAAGACTAATTGCTCTGTTGCATCTTACTCACCTTTTCTGTCATCTGATTATAAAATCTACTGGAGAACAATAACCATGTTCTAATATTGTGGTTTCACTTTGGTCCTTGACCCTGTTCTATGGCAGACAGAGATACCAGAAATCGCCACAGCCTGAGGGTGCTTGAGGATGAAGACGATTTTCTTGGCCAGAGGCTTTAGCTCCACAGCCCCTACCCTGTCCCAGGATGGAGGCTGTGCATTGCTTACTCCTGGCTTCATGGGCTTTCTGAACCCTGAATAAAATTTTCAGGATTTAGTCCTTTGCATATTTCCACAATGACATCAGCAAACAAGGCTAATCTTGCCTGCCAACAAAATGTTTTAATAACTCCACACTAAATCCCTGATTAAAATCGCCACCTAGAAAATCCTGCAACAAACAAAGCAGCTGAGGTTGGGCTGCAACCTGGCAGCTGTGTGAGTGGAGAGGATGGATTCTTTATCCCAAAACTTAACCTCAATGTCATCTGTATCTTTCTTGTCTGTGTTTAGCTCTGAAAGAGCTAACTCTGTGCAGCCGTCCAGGCTGCTGAACAATTTCAGCAGGTGAAATCCTGGCCTTGGCCAAATCAGTGGTAAAACTCTTGTGGATTTCAATAAGGTCAGGACATAGTTTCCAATGTGGCAGTAAAGAAAAAGTATCAGGCATGAAATACTAGTAGATTTGGTTTTCAGCACATTTCCATTTCCAGTCTATGTCTCCTTTGGCAAATGTGATAGCTTGCAGCAATTAGAAATCTTGACTCTGGAAGATTCTCAGACATAGACAAGAATGCTGCCATAGTTCTCAATCAAAACTTCATGGAGGAGTTTTCCCAATTTGTTCTTACAGCATGACTAATTCTTTTTATTATTTCCATAAACAAAATTTCTGACAATTCTCCCTAGTTTTCACGCAGGATGGATTTTGCTAAATCCAGTTGACCTCTAATAGTGAACCAACTAACTTCTAACACTAAAACTTCAGCATCAAGATTGATTTTTTTCTTTTAAGTTCTCTTATAGCTCATAATTCTTTTTGGTTTCTTTATGGGTTTTTCCTGAGGTTGAGGTGTTATGTATCGAGAAGTCTGAGGAGTGGAACATTTTAAAAGTAAAATAAAAAGCTATGCTTTCAGTATATTGCCAGCAAACCATAATGTTAGATATCAAAATGTTCTTCTATCTTGTTATTTGATGAGAAGACAAGAGAGAGAAATTGACATAATAAACACCAAAACAATCTTCCACTGCTTCAAAGTTTTAACAGCTAGTGCCTTCGCTGGCAAACATACATTTTAAAAGTGACTTTAGAAACAGTCCAAATTAATGCAAGAAAAAGCAGCTTTAGGAAACAGTCACATATTGGGTATAGATTTATTAAGTTTAACGTTACTTCTGCTTAGAATTATTAACTGAAATCAAATCTTTGTGATCTTCAGGAAAACGTTATTTTATTACCTCAGACTGAGAGGTGAGAGTGAAATTAATGTGTAAAAATAACACGGGCAGGTGAAGCTGAGCACAGTGGAAATGGGAGAGTTACTAAAATAACTTTGAGGTCAGTATTTGTGATGAAAATAGATAAGATTTATGGCAAAGTAATTCAATCAAATAATCTGAAGCGGGTGAGAAGTATTTCATTCTAATGTAGTGTTATAAAATCTATAGATGCTGTGCAATTAAATGAAAAGAAAAAGCAAGCCACAGATTGTTGCTGAAGAGAAGAAAAGAAAAAGCAAAACAAAATGTCAGCTGCAGAAGATCTCTTTTTGGAACCCTACAATATGTTGATTGATAGGAGCAGCATTTTTCAAGCTCTGTCACAGCTGAAGTATAAAGCTGTCAGTGCACATGATAATGATGGATGCTCTAAAACATGCAAATAGCATGAAAAATCATTTCTCACGTAATTTTGGAAGATGAGAGGAGTTGTGAACTGAGGGTAGAGGGGAGGGTAGGTCAAGCTTAACATTCAGCCAAGAGGAATAGGCGGCTGCCTCGCTGCTGTTTGAGTTGTTGTTAATTACTGGGCAAGTGAAGCAATGAGTTATGCGGGCCTTCTGCAAATTTTCCCACGGAAATTTTATTGTGACTGGTGGAGGAAGAGAGGCAGAACTGCAGCTTTGAAGCTGAACACAATGGTGTGCTCCCCCAGAACAAATCTGTGCAAAAAGGGAAACTGCTCCAGGGGTCTGCCAGCGCTTTTAGGAATGTGTTGCTTTAAGAATGTGCTGTGTGTTTCAGAGGTGACATTTACAGTATACCATCAATATTGGGGGTGTTTCAGTTAATTAGCCATTTTTATTAACATTGAAGTACAGTAAAACCCAACATAAGTGTAAGGAATGTAAATTAGCGCTATCCCCAGGCTGATCTAGCTCAAAGCAGTGAACTGTCACACACTGCCCCCATTTTTACGGTGCTTTCTACTTTCTACCCTGACTTCCAGCTGATTTTCACCTGTGAGTGCAATCTTTATGTTGCTGGATTTTATTTTCATTAATTGTGCGACTTTCAGGAAAATTACATTCATAACTGACTCCAGTGAAAAAGAAATATTCATCAATGCTGTGTTGTTTGGTTTTCTTTTTTTTTTTTTTTTTAAATAGTTACAATGGTACACCCTACAGCATCTAAACTGAGTAAAACCAGCACCATATGAAATAAAACTTTTTTTATATGAAGGGCTTTGCTTGGGCTCTGCAGAGCAATAAAAGCCACACAGCTCACACCCTTTTCTAAACTCCTTATTCTTCGTTTCTTATTCTTCGGTTCTTATTAACTTTTGATTATGCCTTAATTTCAAAACTGCCTCACTCAGCCCAGATCTACATACTGGATCTTGTCTCTACTGAATCTTTTTGCTTCATCCTACTAAAAAGGTCAGCTTAATATGAGCCCCACCTGTGTGTTTTCAAGTCTACCTCCACATTTGCTGTCTGTTTTAAAAGTTTTTCTTCAATCTCAGGGTTCCTGACAGCAACTCCTCATCATTCTAGTCCCTCCTAAACAGAGACTGTCCAATACCAGGTCTTTATACATCTGTAGCCTTCAAAGAGTCATGCATTTCCTANCTGTGTTTAGCTCTGAAAGAGCTAACTCTGTGCAGCCGTCCAGGCTGCTGAACAATTTCAGCAGGTGAAATCCTGGCCTTGGCCAAATCAGTGGTAAAACTCTTGTGGATTTCAATACGGTCAGGATATAGTTTCCAATGTGGCAGTAAAGAAAAAGTATCAGGCATGAAATACTAGTAGATTTGGTTTTCAGCACATTTCCATTTCCAGTCTATGTCTCCTTTGGCAAATGTGATAGCTTGCAGCAATTAGAAATCTTGACTCTGGAAGATTCTCAGACATAGACAAGAATGCTGCCATAGTTCTCAATCAAAACTTCATGGAGGAGTTTTCCCAATTTGTTCTTACAGCATGACTAATTCTTTTTATTATTTCCATAAACAAAATTTCTGACAATTCTCCCTAGTTTTCACGCAGGATGGATTTTGCTAAATCCAGTTGACCTCTAATATTGAACCAACTAACTTCTAACACTAAAACTTCAGCATCAAGATTGATTTTTTTCTTTTAAGTTCTCTTATAGCTCATAATTCTTTTTGGTTTCTTTATGGGTTTTTCCTGAGGTTGAGGTGTTATGTATCGAGAAGTCTGAGGAGTGGAACATTTTA
This sequence comes from Syrrhaptes paradoxus, assembly GCA_013400615.1. NCBI lineage: Eukaryota > Metazoa > Chordata > Aves > Pterocliformes > Pteroclidae > Syrrhaptes > Syrrhaptes paradoxus. The sequence goes on from VZTO01012287.1 coordinate 66,420, forward strand.
AAAGTAAAATAAAAAGCTATGCTTTCAGTATATTGCCAGCAAACCATAATGTTAGATATCAAAATGTTCTTCTATCTTGTTATTTGATGAGAAGACAAGAGAGAGAAATTGACATAATAAACACCAAAACAATCTTCCACTGCTTCAAAGTTTTAACAGCTAGTGCCTTCGCTGGCAAACATACATTTTAAAAGTGACTTTAGAAACAGTCCAAATTAATGCAAGAAAAAGCAGCTTTAGGAAACAGTCACATATTGGGTATAGATTTATTAAGTTTAACGTTACTTCTGCTTAGAATTATTAACTGAAATCAAATCTTTGTGATCTTCAGGAAAACGTTTTTTTATTACCTCAGACTGAGAGGTGAGAGTGAAATTAATGTGTAAAAATAACACGGGCAGGTGAAGCTGAGCACAGTGGAAATGGGAGAGTTACTAAAATAACTTTGAGGTCAGTATTTGTGATGAAAATAGATAAGATTTATGGCAAAGTAATTCAATCAAATAATCTGAAGCGGGTGAGAAGTATTTCATTCTAATGTAGTGTTATAAAATCTATAGATGCTGTGCAATTAAATGAAAAGAAAAAGCAAGCCACAGATTGTTGCTGAAGAGAAGAAAAGAAAAAGCAAAACAAAATGTCAGCTGCAGAAGATCTCTTTTTGGAACCCTACAATATGTTGATTGATAGGAGCAGCATTTTTCAAGCTCTGTCACAGCTGAAGTATAAAGCTGTCAGTGCACATGATAATGATGGATGCTCTAAAACATGCAAATAGCATGAAAAATCATTTCTCACGTAATTTTGGAAGATGAGAGGAGTTGTGAACTGAGGGTAGAGGGGAGGGTAGGTCAAGCTTAACATTCAGCCAAGAGGAATAGGCGGCTGCCTCGCTGCTGTTTGAGTTGTTGTTAATTACTGGGCAAGTGAAGCAATGAGTTATGCGGGCCTTCTGCAAATTTTCCCACGGAAATTTTATTGTGACTGGTGGAGGAAGAGAGGCAGAACTGCAGCTTTGAAGCTGAACACAATGGTGTGCTCCCCCAGAACAAATCTGTGCAAAAAGGGAAACTGCTCCAGGGGTCTGCCAGCGCTTTTAGGAATGTGTTGCTTTAAGAATGTGCTGTGTGTTTCAGAGGTGACATTTACAGTATACCATCAATATTGGGGGTGTTTCAGTTAATTAGCCATTTTTATTAACATTGAAGTACAGTAAAACCCAACATAAGTGTAAGGAATGTAAATTAGCGCTATCCCCAGGCTGATCTAGCTCAAAGCAGTGAACTGTCACACACTGCCCCCATTTTTACGGTGCTTTCTACTTTCTACCCTGACTTCCAGCTGATTTTCACCTGTGAGTGCAATCTTTATGTTGCTGGATTTTATTTTCATTAATTGTGCGACTTTCAGGAAAATTACATTCATAACTGACTCCAGTGAAAAAGAAATATTCATCAATGCTGTGTTGTTTGGTTTTCTTTTTTTTTTTTTTTTTAAATAGTTACAATGGTACACCCTACAGCATCTAAACTGAGTAAAACCAGCACCATATGAAATAAAACTTTTTTTATATGAAGGGCTTTGCTTGGGCTCTGCAGAGCAATAAAAGCCACACAGCTCACACCCTTTTCTAAACTCCTTATTCTTCGTTTCTTATTCTTCGGTTCTTATTAACTTTTGATTATGCCTTAATTTCAAAACTGCCTCACTCAGCCCAGATCTACATACTGGATCTTGTCTCTACTGAATCTTTTTGCTTCATCCTACTAAAAAGGTCAGCTTAATATGAGCCCCACCTGTGTGTTTTCAAGTCTACCTCCACATTTGCTGTCTGTTTTAAAAGTTTTTCTTCAATCTCAGGGTTCCTGACAGCAACTCCTCATCATTCTAGTCCCTCCTAAACAGAGACTGTCCAATACCAGGTCTTTATACATCTGTAGCCTTCAAAGAGTCATGCATTTCCTAAATGTAATGATAAGGACATTGAGAAAAAAAGAGTTAAGTCTTATCCATATCTGTACATTAACCCGCAAACTCTTGGAGGCAAAGACTGTCTCTCACCCTGCTGTGCATACTGCTGAACACACTGTCACACTCCACAAATTACAAATAATGAGCAACGATGATGGACCTTATTTTCTACTGCCTTCCACCTTATTGCTATTTACCTCCGCACAAAACAAGTGTCAAAGAGGTGACATTAGCAAGCGTTGTGGTTCCTCAGCAGCTTAGCATGTTTTAAAAGTTGAACTTTCATTCATAAAAGAGGACAAAAAAATTGAACACTTCAGAAAATTTTATCCAATCATTTTACTAAATTGCAAATTTAATTTCTAGTTGAGATCCGAGTCAGTCCATTTTATACTTAATTTTGCTAAATATTGGTACTGTTTCTCAATTCTCGAGGTCTGCTCTTGCTGTTTCGAACTGCCTTGTAGCAGGTAATTCAAGAAAGCAAGTTTTTAAATGAGTCTTGTTTTGATTTTTATATTCTCTGTTGGATTTCATCTTTGAGCAACAGTTGATATCCATGTCCGGATATTAGTAATGCCTCATAGTTGTTATTCAGCAGGATCATGCTCCTTTGGACTTGTTCAAGTTCACATTTAAAATTAACAAGCACTCACTGTCGCTGCTAGTGACTTCATACCTCTATGTTGCTGTTTAACTTCTACTCTTAAAATTTAAAGAGCCCCAAGGTGGGTGGGGTGAAAGAAGCTTAACAGAAGTTCTGAAAATCAATGTATATCCGAAGTACATCAAGACACAAAGGTGCTGTGCTGGATTCAGACCAGCTCAAATAATGCTTTCTTACATAGGACAGATTAGGAAGACTTTGACGCTTGCCACAATTAAAATGAGGCAGCTCCCCAGAAAGCAGATGCAATGCCTGCCCAGCATCCAAATTACCAGGCGGAGTTTACAGAGCAGAGATGAGAAGCGCTATGGCCAAGTGAAAAATCCCGCTCATCTGAAACATGGCCCACAGCCAACTTTTCCCAATAATGGTAGGTGACAGGCCAGAGCTGATCCAACGTGCATTTTAATTGGTGGCAAACTCAAGTAACAAGCCATTGCTGTTCATCTGTCAACGAAGGAAAAAAACCCCTAAAACAACACATGTAGCACTGTGTTTATTTTGTTATTAGAATATGTATTACATATATTTGTATGTAAATTAGTTGAAGGTCTTTGGCATCTAACAGGAACAGGAAGAGGATTTTTCCCCACTGATTTTCCTAATACGTACATCTCTAGACAAGAAACAAATGGGAAAAGATAATATCTCTGTGGTCTGATGGTGTGAAGAAGACCCTGAGTCATACTTAAAGCAGCTTGATACATTGATCAGCAGCAGCTCTCACAGGTAAAAGTTCTCAGAGGAAAAATGGCAACTGTGTGTAATGATGCTTTTTCTTCACTTAAAAACTGTGAAAAAGTGAAATTGCCTAATGGAGGCTTTTTGGAGCAAAAGCTTGCCACTGACTTGAGAAAGCTTCCTTCTCATTTTAAATGGCTTCTTGAGACTTTAACAGTTTTCATATAGGTTTTACTTTAAAACAGGAAAAATAAGCACTAAATCTCATCTCAGGCCCTGGGTTAGCAAACACCCTTCATTAGCAACACTGTGCCTTCTCCCTTTTTGTTGTGGGTTGTTGGGTTTTTTTATAACCTCTACATTAACAAAACAAATCTGATCAGTCTGAAGGGGTTGAAATGAAGATTGCGTTGTTTAAGGGCAGGCTTTTGAAACCAAAAGGACTCTAACCAATTTCTTATGACCGAAAAGTGGGTGCAGTTTCATGTGTTACAGAGCATTCGCGTGCTGCTCAGGAGAGCACAGATTGCATTCCATCAAAGGCAATTTTTCAGAGGTTGTCCCTCCTTTTGCTTTCCATGAAAATGAATCCATACCATTTACATGGAGCGCTTAACCTTCAGACTGTCCTTACTACAGCAACACTACTCCTATTGCAGATACATGTTTACTTAGACAAATCTAATTTACCCTTTGTTAATGTGTGCTGTCTTTACTTGCTATATTACATTAAAGTAGAAATAGAGTTACAAAAAAATTATCTTGCTTAAAATCATTCATAAGCTTTCATCAAGGGAATACATTTACCAATTTCCCTCTTAGTTTATAACCATCCACTGTACTAACTTGACCTTTACCTAAACAGGGCTATAATTGCAGTTAAGATTATATAATTTACAATAACAACAAAAAATTACTTTTGAGGAACTGCTACTGGGCATGAATGTCTCACAGTCATTAAATGCATCATTCATCTTGAGAAGAAAATTATTCTTATCCACGTCGACATTTTTAACATAAACTGTAGTACTCTCTGTTGGCACTTTTTTACGTACCCATTAATCTCAATAGTAAAGCATAAGTCTCACCCACCTATTCTCTGAAGTTTGGATGTCACTACTGTGTACAATAAAAATTGTATATTCATGAACTCCATTTGTTTTATGTCCTTCTCTCTGTCAAAGTCTCCCAAGCAGCATATGCTTTGCTCTGTGGAGAATAAAATCAAATTTGTCTGTCTTGTCATATTGTCATCAAAGTGATACTATCACAATTAGATTAACATTTTGTGAAGGAGCTGGAGGGAGGGGAAGGAAATAGGAAGGCATTCTAGAGAATCACGGTTAACCCTTTCTCTAGCATAAACCTCCCTCTCAGTGGCACCCAGAGGTAAAGCAAGCAACCAGGACCCAAAATAAGCCACACTGCTCAGTTATTGGGGTCCTCCTCGGAGTCAGCAAAGTTACTTATCAGCCCGGCAAGGTATGTTTGCATCTGGAGGGATGTCATTACCAGTGAGAACAGCAATTGTTGGGAGCAGAGTACTTCCCAGGCTTTTTTTAACAAACCAGAGATGACCAAGCGTGCAGCCACCCAGAGCCAGACCTGGTCCAGCCAGCTGCTGGGAGCTCGTCAGGGCACCCACTCCAGCACAGCATGACAGGCTGTAACAGGATGCTGCGGGGCCAATAGAATACCATGGGTATGTCTGCCAACCTGCAAACTGGAGTTTGTGAGCAGAGCAAAAAGATTAACCTGGGGTTTTTTTTTTCAGGCTTTACTTCAGTTCTGCTTTCACATTTATTCATTTTTTTAAATTAAAAAAACCCAACAAATTAGTGATTTGGTCAGAAAATGGGACAAAAACCAGCTTGAAAAAGTGTCTCTAAATTTATTCACACTGTGCAGAGCTGCATTTTTCCACTCCCTTTCTGTGTACAAATTCCATGCAATATGTTATGCTTGCACAGGACAAAGATACGTATCCGTACAACTCATCTTCTTATTACAATTGCATCATCTGCACATTGATCTCCTTCTCCAGGGATTAATTCTAACATGAGCAGTCTCTGATATTTATTCTTCAAGACAGGCCTGCCAAGGATGTATTTTCTCTTCATTTTCCTGTACATGAAGTTACCCACCAAACTGATAAATTCAGCTGCTGGGCATACACATCACAGCACACCTACTCTACCTTAGAATTTCTGTGAAAGTTATCAGCTGTTCAGACTGGGACTATTTCTTCAATACATTTTCTGTAAAGGCAGGTGGCATAGTTACCACCATTTGCATTGCACGATACTTAAAACATGAAAACATAATTAAATCAATATTTTAAAAAAAGGACCAAAAGTAACTCTCATGCCTCCATGCAGAACAGTATGGTATTTCCCATAGACAGAAATCAATGTCGCCCACATCTCTGGGAAACAAATTCTATTCTCTCTAATCAAATACATTTCTTTTCCTAGACCTCTGTATTTTTCTCACATGGAAGGATCTAAGCACTTCATCTCTTTTGTGTAAAAGAACAATGGAAAATCACCTAGGACTGAATCTTACATGCTACCAGCCTTGCACATGTTAGCCAAATAATACGGGAACAAGCTGTACATGCAAAGAGCGAGAGAGCAAATATTTTTTGTCCTACATTTTTTAAAATGCTGATTGTTTGAAGAGGGGGTCATGGGACGGAACACTGTGGACAGAGTGCTGGGAAAGGGAGGGGAATGAACACCAAAGGGATGACAAAGCAATGAACAGCAGTGCAAACAGAAGAGGCAGTGGGGAAGGCACAGCCAGAACAATATACTGAGCAGAACACTATTATACGCACACACACACACACACAAAAAAAAAAAAAGATAAGGTCTGAGAGGAGGAGAAGAAACTGACTTTGAGATTTTGCCAAGAGGCAGCTTTGGGTAATCAAGGTAGTTCTAGCACAGCATAGAAATGGAAGCCAGCTGGAAGGGGTTCAAAAGAGTTGGAGTAAGTTAAGGTAATGGTGACAGACTGCCTGTCCACTTAATTTGGAAGTAAAGGGAATGCAGGAAGGCAAGCAGGATAGGGGAGTGTGTTCGAGAGATGCTTCTTCCTTCATATTGGCAAAGGAAGAAGCTAGAGGACAGTGACGGGTATAGGAAGAAAATAAGAGGAAGGCATAAACGGGCAGAATAGTAGTGTCTGTCCTGTGTAGAAACCACCCCTTCTCTCAAGAACCGGCCATTTCACTGACAGAAAGGAAAACAAGACTTTAAAATCCCTTCTACGAGAACCTGTTCTGTTCTCTGGCTGTAGAGCGTTGCTCACCCCTGCCTGAATGCAGAGAGAAGCTTTTGCTCCCATTTCAGACACAAGACCTATGGGCTGATCTCATGAGTGCCCTCAACTCTCACTGAAGTCAATAGGAGTTAAGGGCGTTCAGCACTTTCCAGGGTCAGGCCATGTATCACGTAAAAATAACTCACCAACATTAAACATCATTAAAGAAACTAATGCTCATTAACTAGCAATAGACCACTGGGAAAGGATCAATAGTTGTCTCTGAAATCATCTTACCTATTACAGTATATGCATACTCTACTTAATGACAGTGAAGGATAGTGACACTGAATGATAGGTCACTGATGACAGTGAATGGGAAAGACTGCTTCTTAATTAATCAGGACAGTATTAGCAAAGAATTCCACTTAACAGGGATACATTTGGGGGCCTAACCAGGTGATTAAGAGGAATGATGTTCTGACCCTTGGTGAAAGAAAGTGGCAGCCTAGGAAGAAATACAACGAACACCCTTTTTATTCTTCTGTTTTTCTTCAGAGCAGAGTGCTTTATTTCATCTCACATTTTTTCATGGCATTGCTTTTCTTTAATTGTCTCTTAATAACTGGAGCAAATTTGTAACCAAGCAGGCTGATTCTGAGCCTGCCAATGGAAAGGATTCTGCAGTGTGGCACTAATATGCTCTTCTGCCTCAACTGAATGGCTCTTTTTCTGCAGACCTTGTTTAGGGAAAGCTTTTACCATACTTAACTAGATTTGTGGTTTGCCCTGATGTGGCTTCGAGGACAGTATTTGGCAGAGTGTGAACAGTCAAGTCTTGTGTGCCTTGTATGATGTTTGAAAGTATTGCAGAACTGGGCTCAAATTATGAGTACAGTTTCCTTTTTCTGATCTGTGTCTGGATTTCCTTCCTTACAGGATTTGACTATGTGAATACACAGAAACCTCCAAGTGCAGAACACTTTCTGCAGCCTTCAAGAGAGGTTAGAGCAATTTTAAGAAAATAAATAAAAGCAACACAATCTTATCTGCATTCCACTGGTACCTAATAACCCTCCCCATCTGACTGAATTTATTGTAATCCCTATAAACCTAAACCTCAAAGAATTCCAATGCCTTATGCATCTCTCCTGTTCTAATTTATGAGAAGTTGGTAATGTGCCATCTGGAGGTTTCACAGCCTTTGGGAAGCACGTTCAGCCCACAGTGGAAGCAAATCAGGCCAAAAACAAGAAAGAAATGAAAATGCAGAGGAAGGAGAAGATCTGGCTTCAAGGAACAAGTGTCATGAACTCACAAAGATAAAAACTACATTTCAAAAAAATCAGTTTTAACTTGAGTGATCAGCATATACACAGCTGATAACCCAAGGTCTCAACCTAAGGACATTAGCAGCATTACAGGGCAATCCTTACCCAAGGACAAAGTGTTCTTGAGCAATTTCTGCACTGTATTAGACATAAACAGGTTTTTCCTCAAAACTGAAGTCATGTCAGGCATCTTGCTTCACCTCTTCTAATTTTCCCTGAACAAACATATTTATTGTAGTGGTTTCAGGAAGATTTTCAGTTCACATGCTTTTCCTCTGAGACAGCACAGAGCTTATTGGGGGGAGCTTTTAGGCTGATTGGCTGATTTACACCCAGGTCATCAGAGGTCTGAGACCCATTTTACTTATTAAAAAAATATGCCTGGCTCTGATTTTATTCCTTTTATTAAGCTACTTAAACAAAAATAACTTTGAAAACTGTATGTCACCAAATTCATAATTACTAACTTATGAAGAGAGCAATTCAGCTGTCAGGCTGGATCAAATAAACAAGTTAGACACAGTACTGAGAAGCATATTAGATCACAAAATATGTTAAATCATCCTATTAACACTAAAATAATCAATCCTAACACAATCTTAAACAGATTCCCTAATACATCCTAAACAGGATGTTAAGAAGGCAGCTGTTCATTCATTACATGTACCCATTACAGAATATTTTCATATGAAACAAAATCATCATCTAATATCTGATCCAAGTCCTCAGCACCAGTAATAAAATTTCCTCTTCAGACACTTGCTCTTCCTCTTCATGAGTGAGCGAGCCCTTGTCTCCCAGGCTTTGTCACCAACAGAGTTACTGAGGCAGAGATGTCACCAGCACTGTGTAGAAAAAGAGTCTCCTGTTGACCAGAGGGTAGAGGAGAAATCTTCAGATAGCTCATCAAAGGCAGGACACCTTTTCCAATACACCATTTAATCTGACTGGGGGACTTTGTCACTGAGGTTTTCTTCATGAATGCTTGACTGGTGTTGGCACCAACCTCTACGGAAACAGCCGTAGAACAAAAATTCACAGTTCACTACAGGGTTTAGACTTCTCCAGCAGGTTAGGCAAAGGTTATTTTGCGGCAGTGGCAGAGTGAATCTCCCAGGCACTGTCTTCTCTCTTCTCCAGCACCGAAACTGTGCCCCGTCAGTCTGCTACCCTTCATAGCTGCCTTTGCAGCCTATGCCAAAAGCTGAATCTGTCCCAAAATAGGAAGTTCAAAGGGGCTAGGAGGTCTCCTTCTAAATGAAAGATAATTGAAAAATGTAAATTATTACATCAAAATTTAATCAAGAGATGTATCCACAAACTTTGCAACTCTTCATCTTTTCTGGGCTGTAGTAGGTTAGGAGACATCAGGTCCAGTGTACTTCTCTTCTGGGTTCAGGAAGAGACTGAAAACTGACACATCCGCTTGGAGGCTCTGAATGAGCAGCCTTCCCCAAGATATCTTCTGAACCAAGACATTAACTTGCTTGTTCTTCTCACCTCTTCAAGAATTTCAGTCAGATTAGGCACAAAGTGTACTATGTCCAAGCAAGTTCAGAATAGAATGTATTTGTCTTGCACCAGTTTGTGAAAGCACAATTTTAATAAGTCATTTAAAAATAGTTGGCATTTTGAAGACTGGAGTTTGCAAGTCTCACCTTCCCTCTGCTGAACACTAAAAAAAGAAAAATCTGATTACAAGACCATGGTTGGTCTTTTATTTATCTTAATGGATTTTGGGTGATATCATGTCCCCAATCCACAAAAACATACACAAATAAATAAATAAAAAAATTCTCCACCTCCCAGCAGAATTCTCTAAGCATGAATCTGTTCTGGAAGCAGAGACACTGTACAGCAAAGACTACAAGATTCACCAGGACAGAGAAAAAGCAATAAATGTGCAGCGTAACTGAGTAGACAGCTGGCAATGTGCTCAGCTACAGCAGTCATGTTTTCCTGTCCCTTCTCCTGCCTTTATCATTGGATAAATCATAGAGGCAGTCAGAGCAGGATGCTAGTGGGAGTGAGGAGGATCCATGGAACCTGTGCGGTGGGAGCTGGAAAATTACCCTTTTTAACATCAACTGTTATCAGTGGTACTTCCCCCATTGCACAAATGAGCCAAAGGAACATGCTAAAACAAAATAGGGAATGTGCCAAAACAAAACAGGGTATCTGTTCCACATCGACTTTTATCTGACTAACATTTGATAACACCGTATGTCCAGTTACCAAGCCATTGCAACTTTCCCAGTGACTCTAAATCACAGCATTTAGAAATAGTCTTCCACACTCCTCTGTGCTCAGTCAAGGCTTTAAAAGAAAAAAAAAATCACTTTAATTCATTTCTGTGGCTTCTTGATCTTGGAAAAAGCAGTTCAACACCTACAGAATACCCTCCCTAAGGAGATAACAGTACAAGCAAAGTTCAAGTATCCCATCATTGATTGCATGTGTTTCATCCTAAGCTCCTTCCACTATAATGCACTTTCTACAATAGCTGATAGATTTTTCCAGTCTTCCTCTGGGAGTCCTAAATGCCTTTGCTAGAGAACTACTAGAGAATTTTAAAAGCTCTTTTTCTCTTTCCTTCACTGACAAAACTCAGTTCTTGAATTAAATGTTTGAAAATCTTTAGAAATACTTTGTGATGCATGTTGAGTCTCTTAAAAAGAAGGAAACTGTGCAAAGAGTAGAACACAGCTGGTGGTACAAGAATATGCTAAATTGCTCTAGCAATCAGATTTTCTAACCTCATGATACCACAGGTTGTGTAAACCCAAATCAAAATTCTCTGTGTACACTCTTATCAACCAGTATGTTTATTCTGATGCAGAGGCCTTCATTCCACCAAGCATTGCTGTCCGGAAAAGTATTGACATTTGTGCTTAAATTTAAATGTAAGTCCCATTCAGTAGGATGTAAAGGACATTTAAGGACCTGTATGCCTAAAAAGAAACTGACAGAGGGCATATCCAAGTCTGAATTTTATTAATGTTCCCTGAAGGTTATATAAGATCAAATGGATAGATTGACTTGGCATTGTATTGCAGTGACTTTGTACAATGTTTGGGAAAATGAAACCATTAATGAGCTATCACCTGAATATTTTTTCATTGACACTCCGGGTAATAAAATATGAAATGCTTTATTTCCCCAAATGAGGTCAGCACACACATGGATACTTGCCTGGAACAATATAATTTTTGTTTAACTTGTTTAATTGTCTAGGTAACTTGTTTGTTCAAAATCAATATGCAGTAAAAAAAAAAAAATAATTCTTGTGGCTTGACTTGTAAGAAGCTCTGGCTTTCATGATTAATACTGCAATCCCTGCTGGCAACCCTCTGGTGGCTGGTCTTAACAAACACATAGCAAAAAGCTGTTGCTCCTGCACGGAGTTTTCAGTTTAAATAACCTGGAATTATGCAAGAGACATCTTCTTAACTACTTTCTCTCTGTGAATGCAGAGCAGATTCATATTTGTTTCTTATATTTGTATTTATCTGTGCATTCATCCCTTCTTTTGCCATCTGTCATAGAACCAGCTGAAAAACTGAACATCTGAATCCTATTTTGATAGCTATTTGGCATTATTATTTATGTGAAAAAAACACATAAGTAGACAAAGCATAGGGGACTAGAGAGACTCCTGAAAATATTGAGATGAACGTCTTTATGAGCATACCAATAAAACTGGCATGTAGCCACAGTTTGGTATTTATTCCATCTTTGGTGATAGATCCATATTTCTGGATTTCTTCTGCTAAAAAGAGCACAGAGTCTGCATCTTAAACACTTTAGCATTTGATTGCCAAGCTCCCCACTTGGAACTCTCCACTCAGATTCCCAGCTGTAAGTATGTATAACATCTGTGTGCAGACTTGGCAGGAGGAGCCCGACACGCTGGGCAGTACACAAGTCCTCTTCACCATCTTCCATAATCAGATCTCTATCCCAAGATCCGACACCACTCGGAGCATAAAGATTGCCAGATCTACATTTGTGCTCAAATAAGCGTCTAGCCTTTCAGGAACTGCCAAAAAAAGACCAGTAGCTTCACTTTTCCGCCAAATCCAAATTTATGCTAGCAAGCAAATCCATCAACATAAAGGGGAGAGATCCCTCACTAGCATACGCACATTTGAAGAGTTCTACTGATGTTAAAGTAGCTCCACCAATTTGCTCCAGTTGAGACTCTGGCCCATAATACCTTAAATTCCTATCTCTGTATCACTTTAGTAGGGTTTTCAATCCCTCATTTTAGTAAAATAAGTTCCACTCAAAGGCTGGATCACATTCCAATTATTGTCACAGTAGTGGACACGGTAAGGAAACAGTGGACACTCTGCCACGGGGAGTATTCACATCGTGTACAATCAAACAAGAAAGAAAAGGGAAAAGAAAGCAACTCAATAAACACACTGTGCATCCATTCATTTTACTGTGTCATTTAGCATATGGTCACTCATGTGATCAAGACAGTAACTGGCATTTTTCCCAGTTAATTCACCTCTTTTCTTTTCTCTTTGTCCTCTGTAGTCTTTCAGCAAGATTTCAGGTTGTGATCCCCTGGGAGAATGAATGGTCCTTATTAAGTGTCTGGAAAAAACCAACAACTTATTAGTGTATTGAGAGTAATTATGGTGCTATCTTAATCAAATAAAGGATCGCAATAAAAAAACCCCAACCACTCGTGAAATCAACTTAAGTATTTTTTTCTTTGTCTCTCTCTCTTTATCTAAACTACCAAAGGAATGAAGTCCTAAAGCCCTATACTTGTAACGGCTGTCTTAATAAAGTAAGTTCTCAGAAAGTAATGTTTTTTCCTGAGGTTTGGTGGTTACAGTGATGTGAACTGACTAATACTTAGAGCTTAGCTGTGACTCATTCACTGCAAATAAAAGGCACATGAATGTTCCTATGCATGCTCTTCTCAATTATATTTCTGAAGACGTTCACTCGATTTTGATATCTACTCAGCATTAAATATTTGAAGTCTAGACAAGAGAAGTCTAGACATCCATAATGCCCTGTCATTTTTTGAAACTGTTTACAAATTCAGATGCAACTTCAAAACACAGAAGGCTATTATGCTCGCTAAAGGCTAGATTCTATGTTGATGGAAATACGTTTAGCTTTAACTGATATTCATTGTGTAAACAGGCTTTTCTGTGCTATACGGATGGGTATGATGGGAGACCCAAACTGCAGAGCAGGTAGGCAAACCCTGTTTCTGTGGAAAAGATCAAGAAAAATGAGTATTTCCCAACCCGTGTACATCCAGGTGGCTTAAGGTCTTTGAAGAATACGAAGAACAGTGCTGTTCAAACACCTATTTTTTTTTTTTTTCCTCCTTTCTGTTGTTTCATTACCTGGTAATAAATTAGTAAAGGTAGGAGACTTTGTTTACACACCTGAAGTCCAAGAGGATGGCAATTCCCAGAGCTACATTCTACCTGAATGTTCAAGGACATGCAGCTGACACAGTGGGCCTCTGACTGCAAGACAGACAGCTCCAGGCCACAAAGCTGCTGTATAGAACTGTCTACATCTACCTAAATCAGAACTGACAACTAGCCCTGGTTTTATAATGCTGAGTTCTCAACTTTTGGACACCAAAATCTGCACAGAAAAGGAAACAGAGTACATTAGATTTGTTTTGTTTTGCTTTGCTTTTGGGCATTGTTTCTTCTTCTGTTGCTTTCCCTTCCCCTTCCCCCCCCCCCCTTGTTTTTGAAATATACCATTTGATACATCACATTTTTTGCTCCACTTTTTTTGGTGGAAAAATTTCTTAAAGTTAATAATTTCATTCCAGAAATTTGTATGTCAATTGTGCTTGAATATGATACAGTGCCTTCACTAAAAATAGAGCTTGTTAAGGAAAGGAGTTAAATTTAACAAACCTCGGCATTACATGGAACCAGTGGGTAGAACAGAGAACTTGAAGAAACATTCCTGGAGCTGCTTCACAGACTTTGATGAAGTATAACTCCTAATGAGCTGATTAAGACTAATGTTTCAAAAATAACCACTACTTTCCACTGCCAGATTTCAACCTTCTCCAAAAAGTGAATAATTTTGTGGTTCTGACTAGTCATAACTCACATAAATTGAGTGTCCATGGCATCTAACATGCAGACTCAAAGCAAACTGATTTTATCTGTTTCACACTTATGCCATAAGCATTTTGATTTCTCAAAGAATAACACCAATGTTTTGAGACGAAAATATTACATAATAATTCATTAAGTATCTGTTTATTAAAAACTGCCATTAAATTTGATGGATGAAGACCATAGACTGAAGAGCCTGACTGTATGTTTGTGAACATAAAATCTAATTCAAGAACTTCTAAAAAATTAACAGTGTGACTTTTCCGTCTTTCCTCAATGACTGATAAATGACCTTACAGCTAATTTGGATTGGTATTATTTTTTTTCCTTTTTTTTTTTTTTATTTTGAGGGGACAGACATTTCTGCTTACACAAATATGTTCTTCATTTGGTTATAGTAAATAATAAACTGAAGAAACTAACCAAAACTGCTCATAGTTACTTTTGGTTTTTGCTGGTAGCAGCTCTGTCACAGCTGTTGGGTTTTCAGGTTTGCCTGATTACATCTTTGTTTTAAAAATGAGCAAAATATTCTGGGCGAAGTTTTGCATTACTCTTTGTTCTGCAACATATTTTGTTAGCAAACCCACAGTAGTATCTAAAATAGTGTAAATCATCAGTTTGTAATCTGGCAGGAAGTAGATAGTGGCCCATTAAACTTGTGTAATTAAATTTCCCCTGCACTCCCCCATAGAACCATTATCTGAGTTTTCTAATTAACACAAGAGGAGGGAGTCAATTCAGAGTGATGGGATCTATAGCCATCCCCTTTCATTTTAATGACCTTTAATAAACTTTTATTACTATTGATACTGATAATTATAACGCACCCTTTCCTCTGCAATGTGATCCTAAGGGCCTTGTCAAAAATTGAAAAATTCTTCCTCAAAGTTGGAGCACAGTGAATGACTGTGTCCTCAAACACCCAGAATCTGGAGCCAACAACATCAGCGAGGAAAAAAAGACAAAGTGTAGGCAGGTACGGTACGAATGTCCTCTCTCGCACAGTCACCAGTGGGTTATGCCTTGGCCCTGACCCTCCGCAGCCCTCTGCTCTCGCAGCAGGGCCTCCCCCAAACAGGCTGACACAAGTGCTGAATCATGAGGTGGTTTCATGACAGATAACCACGAGGAATTATGCAGAGTTCATTTAACTTATTTAACTTCCAGCCTTTCAGAGGTCAGATACTAGAGAGGAGGATTAAGCATCGTGACATCCAGTCCTTCCTTAGATTTTTCATCGATGGCTTTTATTCTAATGAAACTTTTTTACATGGAGTTTTTATTGGTATGTTAACACTTCTAACCTCACCGCAGCCTCAGTACAGCATGTCTTATATCTTGACGATCCTCTTTGATGTAAGCAATTATGTTCCCATCAGCACTACAGTGGCATGTGTTTCGCTGCTCGAATGAGACTCAAGGCTGAGCACCTCAGGCTGTCCTTTCTGCTGGGCACGTGAGGCGAAAGGTGTTCCGCCCTCCAAAACAGGAGGTACTTGTACAAATGAACAAAGCCTGAATCTGTTTACATCTTCCTTGGTGCAACCACTTGAGGGTCCCCAAGACACGAGGGCGGGTGTGGGCTCCTTCTCGTCAGCTGCACCGAGAACATCACAAAGCAATGCACATGTACAGGCACTTTGGTGCGTGGATGTTGGACAGTTCCAGCAATGCGTCTGACTCCCCTGTCCAGCCTTTCCTGACGGCACACAAAGCAGCTTTTCCTTCTGACAGAGCACAGATGTCCCCTCTAAAAAGGTGTCTGTTAGCCAGCTACCTTGAACACACAAACAAACTACAGTTCTTCACAGCCTGGTTTCTATCCACAGGTTGGCAACACAACTTCACTACTGGCTGTTCTGGATCTCGGAGTTGAATTTTATGACTCTTCAAAGCTGAATGTCATAAAGTTTTGAAGAAAGATTTTAAGTTGCATCCAGAAGTTCTAATTTGGGACCATTTTCAGCTTTCAGTAATTCTTCATTATTGCAGATTATGAGCATGAAGATGATTAATTTAAAACAAACCAAGTTGTTTATATAACTATAGGTATAAAATACAGAGAAAATGAATCACAGAATCACAG
>VZTO01012289.1:8163-32204 GCA_013400615.1 Syrrhaptes paradoxus
GGCGGGCCGGGCCGGGCCGGGCACCGCCACCTCGCTGCCCGCGGGTTCCCGCCTCGCCGCCGCGCCTGCCGGCTGCTTAAAGGGCGCCGGCGGCTGCCGGAGAGAGCTGCGGGTGTGCGGCGGAGGGGCTGGCGCCGCCTCCCGTGCTGCAGGAGCCGGCACCCCGAGGGCTGTCTGGGCTATAAGTTGCCTTCCCTGTAGGCTGCCGGCCGCACACCTGCCCGGCCCGTCCCATCACTCCCGTATGGGCCGTCTCGCCCGCAGGGACCCGCCTGCAGGTCAGGTCACCTGGCCCGAGGCAGCAGCGGCGGAGGGCTCGGTCAGCCCCGGCGGAGATGGACTGGGAATTCGAACAAACCGCCGGGAAGATGAGCAGGAGAGATGAGGCTTTGCTGAGGGTAACGGCGTCCTGTGGGAGTGCGGGGGCTGTCGCTGCTCTGGGGAGGGTGGTGGCTGCGGGGCTGCCCTGGCCGGAGCCCTCCCGGCCCGTCCGGTGGGTTTGCCCGCCCGCAGGGCCGCGGCTCCCGGTCGGGCCTTGCGGGGAGCGAGACTGGGCCCGGGGGATTTGGGGTGAAGAAGCTGTGAGCCACGTGTTTGTTAAGTGGTGTGCCTCGGTGTTTCTTTCAAGGAGAAAGCAGTGAGCACCCGTGGAAAAGACCCGAAGCGGCGCAGAGAGCAAAGCCTACAGAAAGTGGCGAAGGTGAGGGCAGGTGCAGAGATTCACACGGTATGCACTGCTCTGAGGAGCTCCTCCCTTTGTATTTTGGGGGACAGAGAGGAGGAAACTGTTGAAAATAAGTGATTTTGAAAAAAACAAGTTGTGTTATTTTGTTCCTTTCCTTTTCATCCTTATCACACTTCCTTAACTGTAGCATCTGAAATGCCAGAAAAAACAGAAGTTATGGTAAAGTGATGTCTGTTGAGGGGAGAAATCAAAAACACCTGTGGGCTTCTCTCCTTTGGCGGCAGAGAGAGACTGCTTGCTGTTTAAAAGTGGAAGTGTCTTGACGTAACTGAAGGTGTTGTATGGGTTTACAGAGCTGTGTTTTTATTAGCACTACAAGTTGACTTGTCCACATTCAGAGGGTGGTAAGGATAAAAGGGACAATGAAGAACTCTCATATGTAGTAGGAACATAAGTGGAAAACCTATTAATCACCAGTAGCTTACTTGACAGGAAGCAAGAGGCAAAATACAGGCAACTTGTGCCTTAAGGAGTTGGCATAGATCCCAAAACCTGGTGAGACTGCCATATGTAGACTGGTGGAGTGGGAGGTGAAGGTGTAAAGGGAGCTGACCACACTGAAAATACTGAAGCAGATGAGCAATATGTCCTTACATACAATGACAGTACAGAAATGTAGCCACCAGGCATGCTGAGAGTGTGACTCCAACATAAATATTTAACGTAAGTGACCCTATGGGAAAAGCCATGGTAAAGTGAGCAGTGACTGGGCTCTAGGAGAAGAAACTTTAGGGGGGTGCTGGTGACAGGAACTAGTGGCCAATAGTCAACAGAATGGTAACAGTTTGGCAGTGCATGTTAGCTGGCTGTTGTCTCTATGTATGAACAGCTGCTAGCAGCACTCCGCATTGTTTCATTCAAAAGCATCTTGGAAAACTCAGAGGTGGCCTGGTCTTGCTGGAGAATACGCAGAAGTCAGTTAGACAATGCTTTTCTGTGGCTGCTAACAGCAGCACTCAGGCAAGTAATTGTTTTAGTGTTTTGTGTTGAGTTGATGTTTATTTTGCGCGATATAAGACCAGTTTTTAAGAAGCAAAAGGAGCGCTTCAAATTTGGTATTCATTGACGTTTATGCAAAGTGTCTAACTTGATGGCTGCTTTCCATCAAATTGGGTGTTGTAGGTAAAATTTCGCATCCATTCAGCCTAAATTTGTAAGCTTGAATCTTGGAATCTTTATGGATCCTCCATTACATGGCTGTAAATGGAGTTACAGTGTGGGTCATCATATAAAGTTAAGTTGCACTGTGGAGTAACCAATGATAATTCAAAACAACCTAAAATTGCTGACTTAGACTCATGTAGACTAAGGACCAGGTTCCAACAGTGACTATAAACAGATGCCCAGTGGAGAAAATGACTGAAGTAAGTGTGTATGATACTAATTAACTTGTGGAGATAACATACTATACTGGTGCTTGCACAACTAAGGCAAGAAACTGTTCACAAAACGATCCAGTTCTTTTTGGACAGTCTGGGATCTGATTCTAGTCGTACTCCACAGAGGTATTATACTAGTACTTTAGTTCAGGTCTTGCTGAATCAGAAACTTACCTGTGCCATTTATTTCATGGCAGTATTTACTGCTTGAACTTGTCTGTATATATATATGAAATATGAACCTCAAAACAGGTGAGTGATGCTGAATTTAGGTAGAAAGTAGGAGATGTTTCCAAGCGTATTATTTCATGGGACATCTCGTCCTGCATGGACTCTGTGTCTGGTAGGCAGTGTACTGCTAGCTGGCTGCTATATCTGAATGTAGCCATCACTGCTGCGCTGTCACCTGCTGCAGGGCCAGCTCATCACTGTTCAAAGGCAGTCCCTCTGGAAAGTGTTAGGGTTCTAATTTCCAGGAATGCAGGTGGTGCATCTGTGTGTGATGGGATGGCAGTGTATGTTAGCTGGTTGAAATTCTGACATCAGCTAACATGCAGTTGCTCTCCTTTTCCACATACCTTGATCTTCAAAATGAAGAGCTACTGCTTTTGTTTGAGGAATCTTTTGGGTCTACCTGGTTATTTCTTTTTTTGAGTGTCGGGCTTATTTTTGGTATTACAGTGGCATCCTGTATTTCTGTTATCCACTGTAATCAAAAAAATTGTGAGAATTTTTGTTTGATTTAGACTCTGGTTTTCATCTGCTTTTAGATATCAAGATAACAGGAAGTTTATAAATCCTTGAAACAGGTAAATAAACCAAATATTTAAAACAAGTTTAAGCTCTGGAATTTTTCTTAGGGCAAAAGAAGCACAGTTAAAAACTTCACATGTGTTTTAAAGTTTGATTTTATTTTTATGATATTTGGCAAATGCAAGTTTGTTTGTTTGTTTGTTTTTTTGGAGTGGAGAGGCTTGACTGGCTGATTAGATGCTGGAAAGGTTTCAACCTTTCTGTTCTATAAAAAAAACCCAAGAGAAGTCAACTTTAGATTTTTCTTCTCCCCTTGTTTCTTGGAATAACTTAATTTGTGAACAGCAGTACATTAAAAAAAATTGCACAGAGTCTCACCAACCAGGACATACAATTTGAATAAGACATAATATTATACTCAGGAAGAATAAAGGCTGAAAATGCATTGATCCTTTTAGTTCATGCTATACTATAAGCTTCTGTCAAACGTACTGCCATAGGCAACAGAGTGTTACCTCTGTCCTTCCTCATCCTGGCATTTTGGGCACTCAGAGAATGCAAAAGAAACTTTTCATTATTGCTTGCTTTATCTGGGTGGTGCTAACTGTTCTTGTGAAGTGACCGTCTCCTAGGAAGAGAAATGGCATCAATGTTTGTGAAGGTTCTCAGAATTGGGGTGATCCTAGTGTTGTGTGTGGTGATTAGGCAGTGTATTGTTAGTTAGCTGTTCTTCATGCACCAGCAACTGACTACACGGCCACATCAGCACATCACCGTTGAGACAAGAAGAGAAACACTGTTATTACAAATACCTCGTTGGATCCTTAGTTGGTACAGGGTCCAATGCCTGCCTAGTTCCCCTGACTGAAAAGAGCTGTGCTAGGTTATGCAAACTGAGAGAATGTAGGGTATAAAAATAAGTGTAACTGTGTCGGACACACTCAGACAGCTAATCCAACTAGTTTCTAAAGAATTTACTAAATTATGAAGTATTAAGTAAGACTTTCAGTTTTGGGCCCTATGTGAATATGTTTCTCTTACACCACTAAATGTTTACTGCAGCATTGACATGTGATCTTGGCAAACAAGTGTTTTTTGATAATGCTTGAATTAACAGGGACATGTCCAATGGGTGACTGGAATGGATTTAGAATATTTGCACTCCCAGGCAATTTTTGGGAAAAATGGTATAGCTTGGAGATAATGAGGATATGTCAGATCTAAGGAGTGAGGAAAGAATGAGAGGAATGAAGAAGTGTTAGGATGAAGGATAGGTTACTCTGAAATAGAGTTGAAGAAACTTTAGCACTCATGGACTGAACTCTTTTAACCTTCATAAGAGGGCAGTTTTATCCTAAATGTGTGCGATTATTTAAGAGTCCAATAAATAGGTTTTCATCAGTTCATAGTGTTTGTAGTTTAGTATTTTTTGTATGCTGGAAGTGGATAATTATACAAACATCTATTCATAATACTTTGTTGGTTTTTCATTGTAGATAAATGTATGCTTGTATAACAGTGTTCTAACTTTCATTTTATTTATTTGCATTTCCAAGTCTGTGTAGATTTGGCAGTTAAAGATGGTTTATTTTCACCCTGGATAACTGGTACCTTGGTCTAAAGAAAGAAGTGATTAGTTTATCAGTGATTTGCCTTCAATACTACATTGGAAGAGCTGATATGTCTCATGAAGAATAAATAATACAAACATACTGAGCTTCTGGAGGAATGTTAATTAACAGTAAACTTTGAAAAACTTAAAACTCTGTGTAGATTCAGGACTATATTAAACTTTCTACAGAAATGGTTGTAGTGGATTGTGACCAAATGGTGAAATAAGAAATTCAATGGCTGTTTTCTCAGGCAAAACCTTCTTTTTCTAGGACTCTGAAGTAAAAGTAATTCAGGAAGCAGTGAGCTGAATAATTCTGTCCACTCATTTGCTGAGAGTCGGTGCTATTTCTGAATACCAGGAAAGATATTAGATATTAATGCTGGCATTGAGTAATTTAAGATTAGAGTGTATCCTGTGAAAAACAGAATATGATCGTTAGTGAGTGAATCACAAGCAAGGTGGGCATGCTCCCTTCTCTTCTGATCGCTTCCAAACTAGAAAATGATACTGCACTGTTTATCTTTCATATGATATTTAAAGAACTCGAGGGAAATTTCCCATATGCTCAGTAACTCTCCGGCAATGCCAGGACTAAAATAGATTTTTTTTCAGGTGTTGGACTAACAGCACCCACCTTTCTTTATACCTACCCTTTTGTATTCAGTGATACCAAAAGTAGGGAGCTAGAGCAGTGCACATGAGTGGACATGCATGTTTTAGTCATGTACATTTTCAAATAAAGGTATCATCCACCATTTATGGGAAAAACTTTGTGTCCTGCCACTTAGTTCTGTGGAATCTAGACCCCTCCCAGCAAGGGGAGAGGATCTGTATCTCAGTTCCCTTCCTGCTCTATCAAAGCAGCAGGGACACGTGACAAAAATGACGCAACTGTGTTCTGCTAAATGTTCCCAAGCCTGGAACTGTGTACATGCAGAAGAGTCTGGGGTAAAACACGGACCTCAGCATAAGAACAGGAACTGTTTTGATGGATTAGATGTGGAATCTTGTGGGCTAATGGTAAACAGCTCAGAGGCTGGTGTAAAAATCTCAACAGCAGGCACAGTGGGACTAACTAGATCCTTACGTAGGCCTTAACTGACCTATGAAAGTCAAAATGGCTAAAATTGTTATGCATAAATTTTGACTTCCCTTCCAAAATTATGTTGTTGTTATTGGGAGTGACTTTGTTTAATCCTCCACATGAATGTCCGTACTCAATCTTTTATTTTTAAATCTTAATGTCATTATTCCTCAGGGTGTTGTTTTTTTTTAAATTCTCAATTTAGTAGCTGCATTTTAAAAAAACTTTTTAAAAATTGCTTTTGAATTTATCACCTTTTTAATACAGTTAAGTGGCCATCTTTCTTGGAAAACATTTTGAGGCACTTCAGTTATTTTCAGACACTGTTAGTCTTACAGGAAAATAGCGTGAATGGTGCCAGTCCTTTTTCATATAGAAAACTCTTCTGAGACACTGGTTTCTTTTGTTTCTATTCTCTCAGCCCTCCTTTAAGGCTTAGACAGCTGGAATGAGCTTCCTTATTCCAATTTACTGTCTTCCTTCATAAAACAGATAAATGGAAACACCTGGCAGTTTGAAATAGAATAGTGGAACAGAACTGGAAATGGGGAGACTTGCCTTGGGGAGACTGCAAGGTGAGAAGAGTGGAGATTGAAGCATGAACTGGCATCCACTTCTTCTAACTCTGTTTGAAGACTACTATTTTATTCCAGAGATGTGAGTTATATGGCTGGGAAGCATTGTCTTGAATTGCCTCAGAAAGATGTCTGTTAGGAGCGCCAGGCGGTTGACTTTTGTTACCCCTTGAATCCTGCTCTAAGTAATAATGTCTATTCACACAGGCCCTGCCTTCATCCAAGTTGGAAGACTGGGAATCCAGTAGGACATGAACTCACAGACGAGGCACTGTACTGCAGTGCAAATGCATGGAGAAGGCTAAAGAGGTTAAGGGTGTTGCTGTAGAGGTGAAATGTAAACAGAATTAAAATACAAAGCAGGCAAAGAAATGTATTTGCAATTTTTTTCTTTTAATAATGATCTTTATCTTCTATGTACAGTTTTTACAACTAAGTTGACAGCTTCACAATTCAGTAATCTTCCTTGAGAAGATATTGCAAAACCGGGTATCTTCAGTTTCATTTGTATCTAAAACCCCTGGTATGATACCTCTGGGACCCATGCTTTTCAGTCAGGGCTGTTATGTGTTAGTGGAATATCAAAACCTATTTGTTATTGGCAGATGGAAAACAAAACTCTTCTGTGCAAATACTGAGTAATTTATCAACTAATCTTCTTCTTTTTAGCTATCTTCTGCTAGTGACAATTGTAATTAGCTATTGTCAGCATTTAAAGAAACATTCAGAAACTTTATGCAAATTGAATGTCCATTCCTGCAAGGTATGGAGTGCCTTTGCCATTCTCAGTAACCTCAGTGGTTCTCAAGTCTGTTGCAGGAGCAATTTAACATTAACTGACATAGTGTAGCTGAAAAAACTAACACCAAAGAGAAGTAAAATCCCCATATAGTTTAGCTTCTAGCAGCATTTCCCAGGAATGTAGCAAAGTTGTGCACTGATGCCTGTGGAATGAATTCACAGCCTGAATGGCTTTTTCAGAGGTCTTCTCTTTTTTTCATTATAATCTGCCTGATTAGTGATGCTACTTCTGGCTTGATACTTTCTATGGGCTCTTCAGATCTCCAGAATTTCACTACTTTACCCTCAGGGCTGACGAGGTACTTCCAGAAATTCCACCGAGGCTCTTTCTTTGAAGAATCTGTAAGAATGGCATCAGATCATTTTAGTGACTTACACTTGTAATTTTTTCATTACCCTGCAGTGATTCTTCAACTATTTATGTTGAAATGATCCCACCTTTTTCTGTACTAGTAGTCTGGCCATGGTTTAACTGGTTGGTGCTAATGATCTGAAAAGTGGGAGGTGAATGATGCTCTCTCCTTCTTGTGAAACTGTTCAAGAGTTCCTAATTTTACTAAGCTCTGCTTCCTAGGGAGGAGGATGTGAGGACTGCATATCACTTGGGGAGTCCTCAGGTTTATGTTGGTTTAGAGGAAGTGAAACAGGAGCAGGAAGTCATGCTGGTGATGGCTTAATTCAGCTCCTTTTGTCCCATGAGGCAAAAGCTTTCCTGTACCTTCGCTATCATGAACACCTGGCAAGATAATTTCTGGGATGAAAGAGCTATCAGGAAACTATGTGGCTCCCAGAGGAGGCAGAAACAGTTTTCTGACTGTGACTTTGTCTTTAGAGAGTCTCACAAGCTTTGAGGGAAGTCTCATTTTGAGGGAAGAACTAGAAGAAAACTCAAAGAGATTTTGACTGGGGAACAGGTGCCCAGTGGGGAACAGTGGTGAACCCTACACTGATTCTTGGAAACAGTGAGTTGAATTTTGCCATTAGACTACATTTGTAATGTCATGACTGTAAGGGGACACCATGGCAAGCAAATGGGTATGGTAAAGCTCATGTCATGGAGGCTCTGGCCCAGCTAGTAATGATATCTTAGCCAAGTTGTTATATCTAGGATCAGTTTTTGAGATAACATAACCCTATCTCTGTATATTCTTCCAGTGTTCATTAATGTGTATGAATAACTGATACAAAATACAAACACATAGGAAGCTGTACATTATTTTAGGAAAGGTGAGGCCACAAGCCTTACACTGGCCCAACAAAATGCCTTACTGCTATGAAAGCAACAAGCAGCAGTTGTTTAAATCCCTTGGCACCATGTTTATGCTGCCAGTGAATTCTTTATGCACTGGACTGTCTAACAGTGCGAGACAAACAGCATCTATCAATCACAGTCACAAGGGAATGTAGGATGAAGATGTTCAACTTTCTGTTTGTCAGGACAGCTACATGAAGAAAACAGGTGCTTTAATTGAAGAATGCACAACAATTTCATGTGAAACTGAGGAATGCACAAAAAGAAAGTCCTTAATTTAAAGTATTTAAGTACCAAAGGATCTTTATTTTTCTTGTGGGTGAATAGCATGTCAAATAAGAACAGAATGAGTGAATATGCAGCTCTATTTCTGTATATTAATAACTGATACTGGTCGCACTGGTCTTTAGAATCTGGATTCATCCCACCCAGCTGGTTACCTACGTGCCCTAGTCTCCTCTATAATGAACTGAGAAGCACCTGCAGAGTGCATTTAGTAACTCCACCGGACATCAGGCAACTCAGAGGAATAAGGCTTTACTTGAGGTGTTTGGTGACATGCCTAAGGGGAGGTAGGAAGAAACACAGTGACCACTTCAATGACTCCTGAATCACAGTACTTTTCCAGTACACAAGAAGTATCACAGAGGATGTGTCAAGAAGCAATAAGTTTAAGTGGTGTAAGAAAGATTTAATTTAAATGTTAAAATAGCTTTCTGACAAAAGGAGTTTCAAAGAACTGGAGTAGACTGGGATATTTTGGAATCTCTCATCTGACCAGTGTGATAATCTGGAGAAGCATGTGTAGTACTGGTTTGGGTGCAGTGGTCCTGTCTTGGGGCAGAGAGATGGAATACAGGTTTGGGCCTTCTCCTACTTTATTCTCTAGTTAAAATTATGTGATAGAGAAGGGTTATGTTCTAATTATATTTTCTTTCATATATGAGCATTTAGTATTATCTATGTCACGTCAAAGACCTGGCCAAAACTCTTGCAAAGTTCAGAGAGGCTTTTTAAGTTGGTGTTGGTTCTGTGGGCTCTCTGGTTAACTGAAGAGAGTTTCATTTCACTTGTGAGAGTATGGGGCTCTAAGTCAGTAAAAGGTTACTTTAACAGGAGTATTTGTGTGAGTGGATATTGCAGGCCGGGCCTTGAAGTTCATCAGACAAATGAATGCAAATCAGTGCTTATATAGAACTAGAGTATATATAATTATGATTTACAGTACAGTTTATATGACAGTGGACATATGATGGCTAAAAAAAGGAATCTTCTCATCTGCATATGTTTATGTAAAACCTTCCAGTAATATTAAGATACTCATAGTTACATTTTTCTCCGTAAGAATACTTGCTTTCCAACAGACGAGATCTGAAATGGGATTTTGTAGATGGGAGTCTTTGCACTCAAGTTCATATGCCCACAAAATGGAAATTGCTAGCCGGGCTGGTCACAGCAGGGTGTTTTTATAATCATTGGGGAGAAACTGATACTTTCAGGGTACAGCTCTTCTGACCATATTTTTGATGTCCACATTCAAATGAGGTAAATTGTGTGCCAAGAGTGCCTGTTCTCTCCGTAGACTATGAAGACTACAATGTTTGCTCAGTTTAGGCCTGACAAATTTAGACTGGAATTTAGGGAGAATACGGTGGTTACAGGCAGCTTGATGTATAAAAGAAAATAGTTAAGAAATTAGTTACCTATTAGAAATTTGAAGGCAGGTTCTGCTTCAGATCCTAGGATCTTGATTTTGTGGAAGACAGGGAAGGTTACTCCATAGTTTCCTTTGGCAAAATATTCTATTTCCTGGCTTGAACTAGGCTCAGATTCTCCGAACTGGTTGCAGGGAAAAGCCAGCACAGTGAAGTGGGAGGGACCAAACTCTCTGTGTAGTTCTTGGAGTGCGATGTAATTTTTGTCTGTGTATTGGCAGTAACTGGCCACGTTTACAACCAAAGTTGCCTTCAGAGAAATAAAAGAACAGTAAGAAAAAAAACCCCTAGAGATGGTGTAGAGATTACCATTATGTCTTAAAATGGCATGTCCCACTACCACAATCGTTCTTGCCTGAAGGCTAAATTTAATCTCTCTGATCATAATTTAATTAAACAGATAACAATGATAGCAACTGAAGATACTTTCAGACATCCTGTTTTGAAAAGCCAATAAATGCATGAACTTAAGCTTACAGCTTTGTTTAAATATAAGCATGTAAAAATATATTTAGGACAGGCACTAAAATTACATTTATCAGATCAGTTTCTTGAATTCAACACAGCATGCTACCACTCTTAACTGAGATTAAAATGCATAAATTCCTGTATTAGACTGTATAAATTTGTAGCCAAGAATATGAAAGAACATTTTTCTTAATTTATTAACTCAAATAATTAATTCCCAGAGCAGGCCTTGATAAAATATTTTTTTCTGTAGCTTACTGTTTGAAGGACAGATATTTAGCAAAAATCTTTGCCATAAATTCCTATAACCAAACTTTTTGTTTACTTACAAATGGATACATGTTTTTCAGTAAAGATTCAAGACAAAGATATAATGAAGTGATAACTTACTTTCCCTCTGTACTTCTCCAAGGAAACGATCCTCCCTCGTGAATCTTTGACTTCAAAAGAATAAAAATCCTTGATTTTAGGTTTAAAAAATCTGAGCTGCAGCAGGCAGAGAATGGCAGTACACAAAACCATCGACAGAAAGACAACAAAGACCCTGGCTTTGGGCACTGAGTATTTCAGAGGATAAGTAGTTGTGAGAGGCTCCATTTTCAAAATCCTTGGAGAGGAGCCTGGGTAGGCCTGGAATGTGAAGGAGGAGCTGAAATATGAAACGCAGCTTGGACTGGAAACAGCAAGCTGCTCATTTTGTCTCTGTTGCCGAAGTGACTGTTTCAGATCACAGTGCTTCTGCTGGGCTTCAGAGCTTTTGCGTAAAGTACAGAAATCTCTCTGGCTGGGAAAAAAAAAGAATGAAGAGTGTGTTCCATCACATAAGGTTGTTGATTGCTCTGTTTAACTGACCTGTGTGGTCACTCCACAAACACTCCAGTGTTTGCACACTGTCTTGAGAGAGGCTTCTTTTGTGGATCTATTGTGCAGCTCTTGCACATCCCTGGACTCCCTTAGGTGTCCCTGGCAGAGTTGTTCAGCAGCAGGCACCTATGCTATCAGGCAGACCTGGAGAAGCAGTTTGGGGCCAGCTGTTTAGGTAGAAAGAGAGCAACATGGCAGAAGCCACCCAGTTTACAGCCTCTGTCCTGCCTTTCATCAGCTGCTGGGGGATCATAGGCAGCTTTGTTTGTAAGTGTCTTTTTACACTACATGGGGCAGAGAAAAACTGCTTGTTCATAGGCTGGCATAAGGGGAAAAAAGAAAATATGCTTTTTTTGTCATGGGGGGTGGGGTCGCTGATGATGAAAAATAAACTGCTATTTTTATTGCTGCTTGCTATCAGCTAGCTGTGCTGAGATGAGAAGATGGAAGGTCTGCATGAGAGAAGAATCAGTTGGCTGAGAATCTCAGGCCTAAGCCAGGCAGCTCCAGTGCTGTTTTGCTGAGGCAGTTGTGAAAGACACTCTGAACTTCAGAGCCACACAAGTCTGGTGTCTTATCTGTCTCCATTATATTGTTTCATATTTTAAAGATGTTTGCATGTTGCTCTTGGTTTCTGAAGGTACATCAACATGTAGTGGTTACAACTTGGTCACGGAAAAAACAAAATTTTCTCTTTTTTCTTGTCTTCCCTTTCTCAGTTCTTCCATCTTCCTTTCTGTCCATTTGCCATTCCCTCTCTTCCTCTCAGCTTTCAGGACTTTTTGTCCTCCTCGCATTTCTGTTCTTGGGCTTTTCTAAGCTATTGCTTGTCTTTCAGCCCATGTTGCTTGTCAGTCTCTGCTAACTTTCTTTTTTTCCAAGTCCAAACCACCATTGAAGAGTGATTTCTGTCTCAGTTGTTTTTCTCATCACTCTCATCTTTTGCTGCACGTAGAGGCCGTGTTTTAAAGGATTAAAATAGAACACGACTTTCTGAGGGTGAAACCTGGAATCTAGGGGTCTGTGGCTTTTCAGTGACTTCAATATCACCTCAACTATCCTTTATTTGTACAATATCATAGTGGTATGTTCAACCATTTCTATAACGTTCTATAGTAGCTACGGTCCATGTTCAATTTGTTTAACAAGACTATATAGGGAATTTCACACAGTTCCATGTGAGAGAGAGATGCTTTGGAGATACTGTGAAATTTCAGTATTTGTGTGGGTGTTTCCTGTGATCTGAAGACATTTAAGGCTTGATCTCTGGTA
The DNA here is from genome assembly GCA_013400615.1 of Syrrhaptes paradoxus. Classification (NCBI taxonomy): domain Eukaryota; kingdom Metazoa; phylum Chordata; class Aves; order Pterocliformes; family Pteroclidae; genus Syrrhaptes; species Syrrhaptes paradoxus. Next base: position 20,687 of record VZTO01012289.1, read on the forward strand.
GAGAGGCCCGTGTGTGGTGTGTTAGTGGTGGGGACAGAAAAGGCACAGACTTTGTGCTGAAATTAACAAAGCTGTACCCAACAAGCAAACACAGGTGACTAACACTGACTTTAAAAGCAAGATTGAATGTGTCTGATTTCAGAAAATCAGTGTAAAATCCTGGTGTCTAAGTTATGTCTCAATGGCACTTAATATGTCATAAATATTTACCAGAGTACCTAATAATGATCCAGAAGCCTGTTACACTTGCTGTGCTTCCTTACTGTTGTTACTTTCACTGTTCTTCCTAAAGCATTGCTTTAAATTTTGGTGGTTTGTCTCCGTGTGCAGGTCCCAGGCTCAGGAAGGACCACGTACTCCAGGTTTAAGAGCTCCATCAGGAGGAGGCTGGTGGCCCGGGCGCTGGTGGCGAGCAGCCCTATTGTCACAAGATGGCAGCAGCCGCCCGCGCGAGGCGACGCAGAGGAGCCGCGGGGTGCCCGTGCCGTGCCCCATCTCTGTGCCTCGGGGGGGCCACAGCTCATCGGCACACATGGGGAGGCTCCAGGTCAGACAGGACGCAAAGGAACATTTTCATGTAGAGGATGGTCTCACACAGGGACTTCTGAAATAACCTAGCGTGGGGAATTATTGGGAGGTGTGGGTGGGTGTTCTCCTGTGTCCCGGCTGCCCGGCGCTCTGGCTATGGCCGTGTGTAGTCATAGCAGTCTGTGCAGACCTCCACAGGCAGAGCAAGCTTAGGGCCAGCACCCTTTCAGCAGGAGCAGACTGCTGTCCTCAGAGGAAAGCTGGGCCCGAGGTTTCTGATACCAGTGTGCAGGCAGCCTAGGACAGCAGGTCATAGAGACAGCCGGCATTGGGGCGGGGGTGAAAGGAAAAAGAGGAAAGAGGGTCTTGTCCACAGCTAAGCAATGCCTGGTGCAGACTCATCTTTTTTCTTCTATGGTGGGGGCTGTATTGGACTGGATTTAAGTTGCACTGGGCTGTACCAGTGCACAGGGTTTGTTGCTGCACCTTTATATCCAGAATAGTTAACAATAGCTTATAGGAGAGCAGTGGAGTTCATACAAGCCTTGCTCCTTCCCTTCCCTGTGCTTCTCCTTTGCCTTACGCACAGCTGCTGCAGACCTGGCCATAGCTGCAGAACTTGGATCAGTCTGCATGCCTGGATGTGTAGTGTACGCTCACTGAAAGAGAAGCTTGCCCTGTGTTACTGTCTTCCCTGCAATGTGTAAGGCTTCAGGTATTGGCAAATGGGCAGTGGCCAAGGGACACTCACCCTCAACTGACCTTTAGGGGGAGACTTATCTGGGGGCCGTTCAGAGTACAGATCAAACTTGCAGTACTCTTGACTTGGCCTAGAGAAGAACTGACTCAGGGGGAGAGTTTTGCTCTGTCAACAGCAGAGGGAGCTGAGGAAAGGCTATATGTGCCTTTGAATTCACTGGCTCCTCGGGGAAGGTGGGGAAGGGTTTACTTCCTGCATGTAAAGATGCATGAAGATCTAGGGAACCAAACAAGGCTCATTCGTGATTAAAAATTTAAATCTTTTGAGAGGAAATAGAAGATGCTGTTTAGTGTTCAGGATGTGTTCCTATGCCTTGGCTGTTGGTCAGAAAGTGCAACCCTGTCTTCTGCTAAGCAGTATACCAGAGCTGTTCAATAATACATGCTCAGCTCTAGGAAACGCAGGTTCTAAAACAAGATGAAGTCTTCCCTGCTTCAGTTTCTAGTACAGAAAGTCCTGCATGCTGTCTCTGCTAGCAGTGGTGAAAGCCTATATGGTTCTCAGAAATTAGATACTGATTTCCTATGAGGTAGGATCCTTTGTAATCAGTCTATAAGGCTGGGTATGAGCTGCAATAGTAAACAGGCACTCTTTATAAAGGGAATGATTAATCTGACCTTTTTGAGACATCTCTTTTAGGATAAGTTGAATAGTGCTTTAGAAATGTCTCATTCTCTTCACTGACAAAAGGAAAGCAGAGTGACTGGTTCAGATGTCAGTGTTTGCATTCTCCCACTTAGTGTGTCAGATCTGCTGTAGAGTACTGCTACTACGAAGTCAGTGCTATTCTGAAAAGTACTTGACAAATATCTGTGTGGAGAGCTTTTAAAGGAATTATTTCCATTAAAATTGTTTTTCCAGTGACACTTCAGGTACCTAAGAAGCTCTCTGTCACAAAAACTGTTGTGACTCTATGTAGCAGTCATGCTGCAGCAGGATTGGAAAGGAGGAATAACAGGAGAGCTGAAATGGAAAAGGTGCAGGTGAGTAATGCAACATTCAAATGCACAGGTAGGCTATTTGCTTTCCTGATGTGTTTTACCTTTGGCCTGGAATCTGCTATGTGGATACTGCCTTCTCGACATGGAGGAGGTCCATTTAGGAAGTGTCTGCCAGAGAAATGTCAGGAACAATTGTTTTTTGATTTAGCTTCTCTCCCCTTCCTCCAGGCTAACGTCCTGCAAACTAAAATCGAAACCATGCTAATGAAGTCCTCAAGATGCATTTGTTATCTCTGAGGGAACATGTATCTTGTAAAAAATATGCGAGAAAAGCATGAATGACTCAGTTTCCCACTTGATTTAATAACCACTATGTGTGAAGAAGATAATTTCTTCGGTTGCGCAGGATGTAGCTGTTGATTTTGTTACATAGACAGAAGTAGATGCTGTGAAAAAATTGCCAAAAAGTAGCTTTCTGAGAGTAAAATTTTTGTCATGACAATAGAAGGTTGGATTCTTGGCCCGGGATGAAAGAACACATGGAATCTGCCTAACATGTGAAACAGTGACTTCAGACCGCTTCCCATTTAGGTGTTGTTTTCTGTCGCTGTACGCTTTATACACTTTTTTTTTTTCCTTTTTAGGCATTACTTGTTGCTTTTTGGTAATCTCAAACAAACCTGTGCTCCAGCAACCCACCGGTAACTTCTTAAAAATTGACTCCTTATGAAAAGCATGGTGATGCATGTCTGTACTAGCAAGTTATTGCCATAACATTACACTTAAAAACAGCTTTCTGTTTTAGTGGTATCTGATTGTGACTGGTCATATATTACGTTGTAAACTTTTAGTCAGTGACCACACTTTTTCTTGTTCTCTCCTTTCCTTCATTGCACCAGTTGCAAGGTCAGTACTGAAGATCCTGGTAGCTGTTTTCATGCAATTTAACTGTTGAGTAAGGATGCTTCAGAGATGCATACTCAATGTTCTTGCTTGTGGTGGTTTATAATCCTTATTAATATTATTGAGAAGTTTCTGTGAGAGTATCAATCTCAACTTCTAAGAAAAGGAGGTAGTATCAGGACAAGTGGGCTAACAGGCTTGTTGATATCTTGTAGTAATTGTAGTTGAAGTTCGTTGAACGTTGGAAAAAGACCAAGTTGGGAGGGACTTCTGGGAAGCCTGGTCCTTAAGGCAATCACTTGCCTTTCTAAATAAGCAAAATAGTCTGGAAAATCCTCCTTTCAACAACAGAGCTTTCTTCCTTCCCACAGCCTTTTATGGTCTGATTGGAGAGTCTGTGAATTCTAGAATTGTTAAAACATACAGCTCAATGGGTTTAATAATCTTGGCTGAACCCACCCCACAGAGAAATTTCATAAAACTTTTTTTGTAAGATGATAAAACTTCATGTGAAGAATGTAGGTAAAACATTCCTCCTTCCTTAAAATGTAATATCTTTTAAAAGATGTCATTGTCTTCACTCTTAGTCATAGAGTCATAGGATGGTTTGAGTTGGGAGGGACCTTTAAAGGTCATCCAGTCCAACCCGCCTGCAATGAACAGGGACATCTTCAACTAGATGAGGTTGCTCAGAGCCCCATCTTTCCAGGGATGGGGCATCTATAGCCTCTCCTGGGAACCTCTTCCAATGTTTCAACACCTTCATTGTAAAAAATTTCATCCTTATATCTAGTCTGAATTTACCCTCTTTTGGTTTAAAACCATTACCCCTTGTCCTATTGCTCCAGGCCCTGTTAAAAAGTCTGTCCTCATCTTTCTTATAAGCCCCCTGTGAATATTGTCAGGCCATGACAAGGTCTCTGTAAAACCTCCTCTTCTCTAGGCTAAGCAACCCCAACTCTCTCAGCCTTTCCTCCCTCTGATAATTTTTGTGTCCCTCCTCTGGACCCACTCCAACAGGTCTGTGTCTTTCCTGTGCTGAGGACTCCAGAGCTGCATGCAGTACTCCAGGTGGGGTCTCATAATAGTGGAGTAGAGGGGGAGAATCACCTCCCTCGACCTGCTGGTCACACGTCTTTTGATGCAGTCCACAGGATACAGCTGCTCTCAATCCCTTCATCCCCCAGCTGGTATTGATACCAGGGGCTGCCCCAGCCAAGGTGCAGGACCTTGCACTTGGCCTCGTTGAACTTCATGAGGTTCCCATGGCCACTCCTTGAGTTTGTCTGAGTCCCTCTGAGTGGCATCCTGTCCCTCAGGCATGTTGACTGCACCACTCAGCTTGGCATCATCTGCAAATTTGCTGAGGGTGGACTCAATCCCACTGTCTATGTTGTTGATGAAGATATACAGTACTGGTCCCCGTATGAACTGTGTCAGTCTTCCACGTGTCAGTCTTTCATCTCTACAGTGAAGTGACTTAATTACACTGTAATTTACAAGCAGGAGTTGAATTAGAACTAAGATATTCAGTATTCTACTGTAAGGCCCACAGCCATTTCCTAAAAGTGTGATGTGGGGGTCTTTGAGATAACATTGTGGGATTACCAAAACCCAACTTCTTCCTGAAGCCATTTGAAAGTCAGTCCTGGCTAAAACCTTATTAAAATCTGTTAATCTTCTTAGATATAGTAATTAAGGACTCTTTAATTTGTGCTGTCTGGTAGCATAAAGGAATGGGATGCATTGAAAATAAAATTTTCTCACATTCCAGTGAACATGTGTGGTCTCTTTGTGGGCCAGAACATGACTTCCTTATATACACAATCAGTTTTCCACAGAAATGTCTGCACTTAATTTTAGAGGGACACAGATCCAAGCAATCTGATTAGCTTTCTGCCAGGTTGTCTATATAAATCATGCAGAGAATGCCTCTCAAAGCTGAAGGCAGAATGCCTCTCAGAGCTGGGGTATGTAAAAGAGGAACACCTTTTTCCCAGCTGTGTTTTTGTAGGACATTCCTTGTCATGATTGCAAAGGGGTTTTGCAGAGGAGTAACACTGAGTGAGGATAGAATTCACAGAGATAGGGGGAAGAGTTTACTAATCTCTGTGGTTGGTGAAAACATCAGCTGCATTTCCACCTGATTGTAAATAAAGAATTACAGACAAAACGGACAACTGTCATCAGAGCATTCCACTCAGTGAACATTGTGAAGAAATGCATATTACTAGGTATTGGTGAAGAGATTAATATCCTGTGTGAGCTGATCTGAGTCTTTGCCTGAATCTTGGCTAAAGGCCTAAGCGATTTTGTTTTTTAAAGTTCCAATAACAATTCAGATCTCCCTTTTCTTATCTGCTACATCATCTGTTTCCGTTACACCCAAGGAAAAAAATGTCTTATTCCTTATACACCTTGTATATATTTTCAGTTTCATATTGTAATATTGGTTGAAGAAATGGGATCATGGAGTCCTGGCTCTGGGACCCTGGTTTGAGAGAGGACTGTGACATCCAGTAGGTTTTATGCTGGAATCAATGGCCTTGCAGCGTGTGCACCACAAAACTGATCTTCCCTCACAGAGCAAGCCTGAGGCATCAGACTTACTGTCTGCATGTGGCAAACATGGCGTTGTATGCTGGCAAAGTTAGCCCAAATGAGGTCTTTTCCAGCCTTTATGATTCTATGATTCTGTGATTCAGGAAAGGACAAGAGAGCACTAAGATTTGGCCTGTGGTAATACCTCTTCCACTGGTAATTGTTCAAACAGCTTTAATAAAGTTTGTGTGATCAGTAGCAGTGAACTGGAAAGATTGTTCTTCCTTCTTTTATAGAAGGAAAGATCATGTCTGAAGTTAAAGCACATGATTTGGACACTGGTGATCTGTATTTGTTACTGATCTCCCATCCAAAGAACAAGCTGTTTTGAATCTTTTATGTAATGAGTGTTGAGCCCTTTGATGGGAGTTGGTGTTATCTGTGATGCCTAAATCCATTATTGGACAGATTTCTTCAGTCACATTTTCACTTCAATGTATTGGCAGGATTGTCCATTTCAGGTTCCAATGGTCCAGGAGGCTGAATATAGCATTGCAGAAAGTGGTGACGTGAAGGTCTGTGAAAAAAACAATTGCATCTGGAAAGGTATGTTCCAATACAGCAAATATTCTCGTGTTAGATACACCAAGCTGCATCTGCACTTGAAAAGCAAGTGTTTCTACCTGCTCCAGCGAGTGTTACAGAATAATACAATGTGGCTGAGATCTGTGCTGCTCAGGGCTACTTCTAGAGCTTGTACCGCCTGTGAAGAGATAGTATTCCACCTCTTCCAGTGTGGGTAACCCCTACGATTTTACCTCCTTTAGGCCCCATCTGATGCATTGGTGACCCTAAAACATTAATTTCCTTTCAGCTTTTAAGCTTCAGAACCTTACAAATAATGTGGGGATGTGCTGCAAAATGGGCATAGGATATGTATCGTATGGACTGTTGGGTACCTGAGAGTGCAAGACATGCATAAAGGTAGCTGAAGCAAACTGTCCCTAGTGCTACCTCCAGTTTCCACTGTGGAAGAGTTGGTTAATTTTCTCCAAAACCTATCTTAGGAATGAATGAATGAGTGTAAGAGAGTGCGAATGATCAAGTGATTGGAAAACAAGTGGGATGTGAGGAGCTAACCTGTGAAATAATACAGCTATTCTCAAAGTTATTTGAGTATGAGGCGGTTCATTAAATATCAGACCAAGATCTTGTGGTGTTCTGTCTTGTACAGATGATTTGTTTTGGTGAGCTGGCTATTTCTGTGTATGGTGGGTCATAGGCTGGTTCATGCTTGTGTAACAACAGTAAAAAGCAGCTTCTTTATGAATCCGGAGTTCAGCTCCTGTAGAAGAATGTGATAGATTTATATATATATTCCTTTGTTGTTTTTCATGCAAATAAGACTCATTTCAGAACAATTAATAGCAACAGTATAGGGATTAGTCACAGTGTTTTTTTTATTGATGGAAAATGAATATCAGGAATACTGGGTTTTATTCCACCCACCTACTTGTTGATCAAGTGGTCTAATGTGACAGTACTGACTACTTGCCACTTCCTGAGTCTCATTTTGCAAAGTGACACATGCATGTGAGAGCTGAAATCCTACCAAAAGTCAGTGATATCTGCTAGTACTCAGGCAAGATAACGTAAAATGGTGTTAGGAAGCTTAAGTGCCACTAATTAAAACCCTGTTATACATATCTCTACAAAGTAGGTGAATAGAGCCAAAAGGATGATCAGTTTTTATTTGGGGTAGATGAATTATTAATGAGGGAAGAAAAACCTGAAATTAGTAACAGAGATTATTTCATCCTTTATATCTCACTGAAAATACCAACTACCAATGTTAAAGAAGAAAAACATTTTCAGAGTGTTTCAGAAGCGTTGCCATTCATCCAACTGGTACAATTAAGTTCCTTAGTTTTACTGACTTAATATTACTTGGCTGGGTTCAAAAAGGTTTGGTAAAGTTTTTTAAAAATAACCAAAAATCTAGATATTAGAAATACAGATTTTTCTGTACAGAGAAATCTCATTTCAGGGATATTAGACCTTTTTAGGGTTAGAATGCAGTGCTACATATCCCACTGGGCAGGTCTGAGAAGATTGTTCCTGCAAATTTGCTTGATTTTTTTACTCTATAAAATTTTAGATACAGAAGAAGATAATTGTGGCTTCCTTCTTGCTCATTTTCAGTTTTTATTTGGAGAGAGAGGGAGTACCACAGCTGAGGGGGGAGACACCTGTTATTTGGCAGAAATGAATTTTGGATTAGGGGAGAAGATTGAGAACAGAGTAGGGAAGTTCCCCACAATTTGTCAATGGGCTTCTATATACGATGTTTATGTGTATATTTAAGTAATTTATAAAGTACAAAAACTTAACATGTTTAAAAGGTTAGCTGTAGAGATAAGTAATGTCTCTGTCCCTGAAACTTTTGATATTCATTCTAAATACTCCTCTCTGGATAATAATTCAAAAAGGAAGTCAAAACACAGAGAAAAGCACAGAAAAGTGAACATCCAGCTTTCTGCTCTACGCATTACAGCAAGATAATTTATTACACATAAAAATCTAGCATTAAATGATTCATACTGCTAATGATCTGTCTTTTTTTCTGTGGTGCTTGTGAGTTCTTGCAGCATAATGTAGACAATGAACACAAAGGGTGACTCTTCTGCTTGCTCATAGTTGTATTTGCTTTTGTTTCTTGCTTATGTGTTGTCGCAAGCTTAACGTGCTGTGATCAAAGTGCGTGTGCTTCAGAAACCTTTTCCTGTGGTTGGGTATTGATGGGCGAGACCTTTTGGTGGGAAATTAACACCAGAAAGCAAAAAAGGTAATTGCTGTATGAGAGGGTTATGAAGTGGGAGAGCACGTATTAAACATTCTGCCGCTAAAAACTTTTGAGAGAAAACTAAGGCAAAAAAGACAACCCCCCCATGTTCTGTATTGAGCTGGTACAATTTAAACAATATAGCGGACCCTATTGTCTATTCTAGCTGACTAAATCCAAGGAGGTTTGAAAGAGGTGGTAAAAGGTGACTTTCACCTAGTTTAATGTGTTTAGTGTTTTGAGCCTGCCCAGGATAAATTAGACCCTTCTGGCCTCTACTGGAGAGACAAATGCAGTGAGAATGTGAAAGGTGTAGGCCTGAGAAAAACTGGTGGTGGTTTGTATTACTGAACTGTGTGTGATGAATCTTCAAATACAGGATGCCGAGAGGCGACCCAGAGTGAGTTTAGAGCTGTTATCAGCATGAAGCCTTCCATGCCATTGGAGCCAGAAGTGAGGCTTCATATTGCTGGCTTGCGCAATGATTACTGTAAGTTAATTTCTCCTGTGTGGTGGTTTTTGCAGAGATTGGGAATTCTTATGTATGTTTCCGGAAAGATCGTGAAGGTGTGTCCCCTTCACATAAAATGGAAGTTCTGCAGGACATGTGCATGATGTCATTTTTGTTACAAGGATGCATCTTTGAAAACTGCCAGTCCTAAGATGGAGACATAACTGATCAAACCCTTAAATCAATACTACCTAACTCTCATGCAGTTTTCTTCAGCTATAAATCTCAATACAACTTTCAGGTCAAACCAGTATACTTACCTCTGCTTAATTAAGTTAAACTTTTAAGCTATCAGCCTTGGATATCTAGCAGCCAGTCAACACAGCAGCAGCTTTATTGAGCAGACTTTGAAATCTCTTGTTTTGGGAGATGTTAGTGACATTGTTTATGGTTTGAATAATAGATACCTTCTGAACTAAATTCATACTTGTGTCACTGGAGGTGCATAGGCATAAATTAAACATGCACAAGTTACGCATGAACACACACGGATCTCTGGTCTACAGCAGCAAATACATGTTTTAGCACTTCATAAGATGTAGTGAACAACTCTGTATGTGCAAGTGTTTCTGATTGTCCCTGTGGAGATTTTTTCAACATATCCTTGCAAGTGTTCATGTATATCTATGAACAGGACAAAAATTTGTATGATTAACACTGATTGTGCACAAGCTATGTCCTAAGACTACAGCATTAGCAGAGGTCTTTTGAAGTGATTTCTGTCTGTAACAGAAAAAAACCTGGCAGAACTAGTAAACTAGTAAAACAGCTGACTGACAGATTCAACTTTTCTTCAGAGTGATTTTAGTTAGGAAAATATGATGTCAGACCTTGGTCAATGGTAACAATCTTCTGTGCTTCAGGGGTTGTACAAAATGACTTTTAAGCTGCTCTAAATGGGCAGCTGAGGATTTCTGTTGACATAGGAGAATGTTCTGAGTTGGTATTAAACGTTGTATACCAATTTCTTCTGGCCTACCTGACACAGAAGGCTCTTCTGAGGCTAATTGCTTTAGTGACTTGCTTTGCCAGGATCTGCAAGTGCAATGCACCCAGCATCAGGGGCAGTGGAAACAGTATTTTCATCATATGCTTTCTGAGCAAGCTCTGAAGGTGAGGAGCAGAATTTCCCTAGTTCCTTTCTGCATTCTTTTTTCCTATCATGTGCAGGGTAAATATTAGCATTAACCTGAGGATGCAGGACAGACTGTAGCATACAGTATCACCTGTGTCTTTCTCAGTAACAAGAATTGGCTTGCAACAAGANGCCTCTCCCCCAAACCATATTCCTGTTCACCCCATCCTATTACCTACAACTTTTTGGCAGTAATTTTTAGTAGCTTTCTTCTAGATCTAAACATACTGGACTGGAGCCTTGAAAATCTCATTGCTATTGCTGTAGGATCTGCTGCACACATCTGGAATGGAGGAACTCTTCAAGCCATTGAAAGCATTGATTTGAAGTCCAGTTCCAAATACATTTCATCTCTGGCTTGGATAAAAGAAGGAACTTGCCTTGCGATTGGCACCAGTGATGGAGAAGTGCAAGTACGAGATAATTTACTTTTTTAGTCTTTCTCCATTTTTAGCTAAAGTGGCTACAAGAAAATTTTAGTGGGACTCAGATGCTAGATAATTAGTGGCTCAGATGCTAGGTGATGTGAGGATCTACCTGCTGCAGTCCTGAGTCAGCAATTGGAAAGTACTGAAGGCCAGTGCTTTCAAGTATGGACTTCCAAATACTGACATGTAAATAAATAGCTTTAAACCCAGAGATGTGCATTCCCTTCAGTCCTGTCTGACTTCAGCATCACTGATATAGGCGCCAAAATTAGGAAATACTCCCTCTTGTCTTGTGAAATAAATGAACTTGAAGTTGTCTGTATGTCAGATCAGAACTGGGCAGTGGCTTACCTGCAAACAAATGAAGAGAACAGCAATCTTTTTTCTTTTTGCTGTTAAATTTGTATTTCTTGTTTGTTTTGGATTGGCAGCTGTGGGACATTGAAACCAAAAAGAGGTTGAGAAATATGTTTGGTCACTTGTCTGTAGTTGGAGCTCTGAGCTGGAATCATTATATTCTGAGCAGGTGAGTGGTATAGTATATTCCCAGAAAGAGTCCTGCTGCTTTTAATTGACNTGAGGATGCAGGACAGACTGTAGCATACAGTATCACCTGTGTCTTTCTCAGTAACAAGAATTGGCTTGCAACAAGAGTGTTTTTGAAACTGTAGCTGTTGGTGGAGGAGCTTTGTTGCTGGTGGCAGAAATTAGAGTGAGTGATGTTGTGGTCCAAAATTCAGGGTGATAGATCAAAAAATTCTAGTGGGGTAGCTGTAAGTCAGATCCTACTGTGCAAACATACCAGTTTGTGAAGATTAGCCTCATGAAGACCTTGACTTGTTAGAGATACTGTCCTTCACATAGGAGGAATACTTGCTAGTAATGGTTTCATAGAAGCATTCTCTTGAATTTTTTCCATAGCTATTAAA
>VZTO01012289.1:33345-59535 GCA_013400615.1 Syrrhaptes paradoxus
AAGGGTGAATTTTATACTAGTTGGTGAATATTCTAAATTTAGGGATCATTTCAGTCTGGGGATTCAGGTGAGAAAGATCAAGTTTACTCTTTTGTATTTTTTTTTCTCCCACTTTCTGTTTCAGATCTTTGACTCAGACTTGAAGGGGTGAGGGGAGACTTGTTTATGATGGGTGCTTCTAGAATTTTGAAATCATATTATAGTCTTCTGTTTTACTTAATGCAGAAATTTACTTCATGCAAGGGTGGACTGAATTTATTGTTAAACTCAATATGAAACTATTATCTCTCGATAGGAACACTAGAAGTAGTTTTATTTTGATTTCACAAGATGTTCTGATTTTTGATTGTGTTAGGTCTGCTAGGTGGAGTGAGGAACAAGGATACCAGCTGAATGAGTTAATAGAATGCTGTAGCTGGAGCAGGCATGCTGTGTGGGTTGGGTTACAAGGATGCAGCTAGAACATCCTGCCAATGCCAAGTTGCATAACCTTATTACAGTAAGCATTGGTTTTAATTTGTACTTCAGCTTGGCCAAAGGAGTGAAAACAATAGAAACTAAAGTTACAGATCTGAGTAGAAATTTGTGATAAATATGGCATGAACCTGTGAACTGCAGTTATGGTTGACAGATGAGGTTAAGATAGTATTTATTTCTCTTGCTAGGTTTGAAACTAACCAGTTCATTTTAACATTAGGGCAGAGTTAAAATATCTGTGTAAGTAGAAAAAAAAGATCTGGTGTTGATATTTGTTGTTACTAATATAAGAGCAGCATTCTTACAGTAAACTTGGCTGTGGACAGTTGATACTTTTGAATTACATGCTAATTCCTGTGGTTAAAAATAGTCCGACAACACACCAGCATGAACCTGTAAATAAATGTCAGTACCCTAAATTAACCTGTCACAAAATTTTGTTAGCTTCTTTTTGTCTTTAGCAAAACAGATGCCATCTTCTGGGTCAAAAGCAAATAATTATGATTTCTTTTTGTGCCAAGTGGAAAAATGTCCTTTCAGCCAGGATTCTCAGGAGCCCAGTTCCTTACTACTCATACGACTAGAATTACTGAAAACCATAATATGGCCAACAATGGCAATTCAATTCTGTTTCTCTTTTTTAGCTTTTCTGCTTATTATTTAGTAGGAAAAATCTATATAAATCTTCAAGAGGCAAATGATGATGCCTTTGTATACAAAGTACATATTCCCATGAATCTTCATAGGTATTTTCCGTAAATATGAGCTTAATATTCACTGGAGCACTGCTTGTTTGAAATCTTTCATGCTTTTCTGAACTTCAAGAGCTTGGAAAGTCCATAATACAAACATAATGAAATGATGTTTCTTGCAGGCAGTCAGTTTTGTGTGTGTGTCACACAACTTGCATCTGAGAAATCTTTAAGCAGCACTATGGGAAAGTCTCCCATCATTGTTGCCTTAAATTAATCTATTGCAGTAATGTCAGGTATCAGTTTCTCAGTTATCGAGGAAGATGATATTGAACTTGTTGATTTTTTCAGTGTCATCACAATAGCTGGAGTGTGAATTTCCAGCAGGAAGCTCTTCTCTTTTGTCATAGATTTAATGTAGGCAGTATTCTTCAAAATGTAGGAAAAGAAAATACACTGCAAGGTGTTTTCAATATTTTAAGTTCAGCTCTACTATTGATGTGTAAAACCAATATCTGGGAGCTAAGCTGTAACAGTAGCTGTGCTTCCAGGCAGGGTATTTCCTCCTCCTTTTGGCAGAGTGATGATACTGGCTGTAGAACTATGCATCGATTTCCTAACAGGCAATTAGTGCAACAGTGTCAAGCTGTGCAGATTCTCCATCGGCCTGCAAGTGGGAGGAAGAAAGGAGACAGAACTGAAGAGCATGCTGTTACTTGCTAGTAAGCACTTTCCCAGAGCAATGCAGTTTTACACGCCCTCCTTGTTGGGCATCCAGTCATATCTGGCCTTGGGAAAAATCATCTTGAAAAATTATTTTTCATGAAGAACAGGAAGTAGTTTACATTAAATGGCTTGACAGTTGAACAGGGTGCAGATTGGTGGCATACAGTGCAATATATCTTCAGGGAAGTGAAAACCATAAGAGAGAAAAGGTATTCTGCCTGGCTTGAACTGAGCAGCTGCTTGGCTCCTTTCTATTGCCAGTCACCTCTACAGTCAGGGTGTGCTTTTGATTGTGGGTTTGTGTTTCCTTTTACTGAAATACTGTTGTTCTGCAGACACATTTCACTCTGATGTGGTTTGCTTCTGAAACCACTGAAGAAACGTCAGTGTGATGATGTAGCTTGTCTTCCTTAACATTAACCCATGCTGTCTTTTCTCATTTACAGTGGTTCACGACTAGGATCTATTCATCACCATGATGTTCGGGTTCCTCGGCACCATGTTGGGACTCTTTGCCAAAACAAACAAAGTATTTGCAGCCTGAAATGGTCACTAACCAACCAGTTGCTGGCAAGTGGGTCTAGTGATGGTATATTGAATATCTGGTCTAGTGACCCTGGTGTGAAATTTCAGTCACAGCCACTGAAAACCATGCCTCATTCCTCAGCAGTTAAGGTATGTGGAGAAGGATTGTTTTTCTGTATTTGTGCTCATGAAATCACATTGTTGATGTGGACAGTCAGAATTTTTCAAATTATCTTACTGATATAGATCAGTTTCTTCTCCCTGACTGTGATGCAGTTCATTTTAAGATCAGTTCCCCTGTTCCAATTCACAGATAATTTTCTAGGGCTTTGATTAGGAAATTTTACTGGATTAGTAGGCCTTTGTAAATACAATGCCTTACAGCCTTCTCCTGTATCTATTTGCCTTGCACAGAAAATTTTGATGGTGCAATACTTATGAGTTAACAAACAAGATAGTTCAATTTTTTGAGTTTCGGAAAATTGTCTCTGCTGCAGTTATTTTAAATATGAGGTTCCTTTTGCCCTGTCATTGCTGGTAGCAAATAATCTGAAGTAGGAAACTGTAAAAGAGACATTTTAAGATTCTTAATCTTTACCAAATTCTGGTCTGTGTGGGAGAGAGGGACAGGTATTAGCAACAGTAGGCCCAGTAGAGTCTGGGGCTGGCCTGAAGCACTGGGGTTAAAGGGTTAGAGGAGTTTACTGAAACAGGGGGAACTGAGTTTTCAGTAGCTTTTCTTCAGCTAGAGTCTGGGCCTTAGGTATATCCTGGAAGTATCTCAGAAGAAACCAGGTCTGTTGTAGGCCCTGTAAGTCATGTTGCTGAGTCTTCTGTGGTGGCTTGGCTTAGGCTGTAAGACTCTATCCTGCTGGGTTCTGCTGGTACTGAGATCCTGCTGGGTTCTGCTGGTACAGAGGTGTGAGTCTGTGGCCTGTGAAGGATAAGCAGAGAAGCTGGAGTTTATGAGCATGCTACTGTGAAGCAATGGCAACGGAAGCAGCATTTGGAATTTTGGGGTCCTACATTGCTGTGTATTTACATTCTGTGCACTTGTTGCAGTTCATTTTTCCAATGAGGCTTTTCAGCAAAATCTACTCTGTTTCCAGCTAACCTAGTCTGTTCTAGCATCTGTTTTATTTTTTTTTAGGCTATGAACTGGTGTCCTTGGCAGTCTAAAGTTCTTGCTACAGGGGGTGGAATGAAAGATGGGATTTTGCGTGTCTGGGACATAAATCATGAGAAAATCATCCGAAGTGCAGCTACAGATTCTCAGGTGAAATGATGAAATGTCTGCATACTTAGGCTATGCTCTTCTTGTATAGCTGTTCGCATTTGGCAGACTCCCACTGACTTTGAGGGTGGTTCTGCGGTCAGAGGAACAGCAGGATTTTCTCTGGATGTGCAATTGTGCTGCATTCAGCAGTGCAATGTATGATTAGACTCAGAAGCAGTTTGTTGTTTCTCATTCAACCCTTCTGTCTCCCCACAGAAGTGACTGAAGAAGAGGTGGTCTCGCAGCCAGACACTTCTCATCATCTTTTCCTTATTGGCAATTATAGTTTTGGACAAAACTCATGATGTGAAGAGAATGTTGAGGGGGAGGGAAAATTCAGAGTGCTGGGGTGAGAAGAGGTGTAAGTCAGAGGGCAAACATCCATCCAGGGAGTTTGTATATTAGGAGACAGAGGAACAGATTCTCAGCTGGACTAAGGCAGCATGACTGTTGATTTTTCTGGCACTATTACAGCTTTGCTGAGGATGTGTTTGAAGGGCTTTGGTTTTATACTGATAGGCTGTTGCCACGTTCAGATAGAACAATAAGGCAACTGTACTTTGGAGCATTGTAAGGAATTAAATGATCCTTCTAAATAAGTAAATATTCTGCTGGAACTATTTCTCAGTAGCTTGTTTAAACATTGTAGATAACATTTCAAATCTACTGAATGATGTTTGTTGACTGTTTCTGAAAAGTAAAGCAGAATTCTAAATTGCAATAGGTGTGTTCCTTGCTCTGGTTACCCAAAACCAGTGATCTGATGACTGCACAAGGCCTTCCTGGAAATCAGATAAAAATATGGAAGTATCCCATGCTTATCAATTCATCAGAACTCTATGGCAAGTATTTCAGTTAATAGTTCTAACTATTTCAGTTAATTATCTGTCTAATCATCATGTTTTTGCAAGTGCATACCGTATGCATTTACATAAAAGGGTTAAAAGACCAGTCACCTACACATCCTCCCTCTGCCTACACACATACATTCATGTTCACAATCCAGATTCATGGGATTGTAAAGTTTGATTTATTAAGATAATAGCATAAGTTGTTTCAGTAAAATTCCTTGTTTTGATGATGGGATTCTCTCCTGTCATTTTAAAGGCCATCCCAGGTGCAGGATGTGGAAATGAAAACTAGATTTAATTTTACCTTTGCGAATAGCATATGGTGTAAAACATTTACCATGTAAGTCAAATGCATTGGTAATTTGATGAAGCTGGAGAGTTACTTACTGCCCTGTTTCCTATTCAGTTTACTTACCTGCAAGAGAAGCTAATTTTCACAAACAAAAAGACCAGGTAATTGTTATGCAGATATATTCATGTTTATGAAGACTTTTTAATACCTTACTATAAGCAGTTGAATGTTGGAAGAAATTGCTAAGGTATCAAAATAAGTTAAAAAAAATACTGTGATCGATGATTGTGAGATGGTGCTAAGTCAGTCTCATACACCCTTAACCACATGAGTTTTACACCCAAAGAAATGAACAGATAAATTGTAACTGAATCTCGTTTAATCCTCCTGCAAAATGCTGAAGATCATAGCTAACAATGAAGCCCTGTCAGCTACTGTTGGGTACTTGAGGTTGCCTATTACTGAGCATATTCAGAAAAGGAGAACAACTGAAAGATAGTAACCATTTTATAGCACTGAGTCCATTTTTGAGATACTTCTGATAGAACTATTAGAGTAATATACTAGAAAAAAAGATTCATTTTGGGTATAAATGCTCTCTCCTTAGATAAGTTGTAGATCAAAGAAAACATACAAGCAAAAAAAAAATATCTAATTGCTTTGAAATGTCTAAATGTATTCTTGAAACAATGAAATAAAACTAGAAAACTCCACTCAGAAAACATGGAAATGAATAATTTCAGCTTTTCTGATTTCTCCCAATCCCCCTTCACTTCATTTTGACTGAAACTATTAATCAAATTTCAGTCAGTGTTGTGGATATTTTTGGATGCCTTCAAAGACTACACTTCCAGCTCTTCATTCAAAGTCATTACAGACACTGAACAGAGACAGTGTAAAGAATGCATGGAATTGTAAACTCATGGCCTTAAATATTGACAAAGATCATGTATGCTTTAATAACTTGAGAAGGAGTCAAGCCTGAAAATTCATCTCTGCTGAAATTATTCAGTGATGTCGTCAAAATTCTAGTCACAAAGTTTACAAGGGACACATGTTAGTCATCACAAGGACAGCAGATATTTGCTTGTAGTCACAGTGGCTCCGGAGAGCCATTGTAGCAGCTTCACAAAGTTAGGGCAGACTGTCCATCTTCAACAGTCCTATAGATCTTGATCAGGCACTACTGTGGTAAGTACCACAGTTTTGGAAGGCTTTACAGTTCCTTGCATGTTTATCCTCATAAAATTATTTTGAGATAGAGAAGTGCTATCCCTTTGTGTTCATGGAGAACTCAGGTACAGATAGTGGGAGGACATAGGTCACCTGCATTCGTTCAAGTTGTTCACCCAACAATTCCTTTACACCTTCACATTTCCTTTTAGTATGTGGTCTGTTTTAGATGAGATACACTATGTCTCAGAATTTTCTTTTTTCCTCTTGGGTGACTAGCTGAACTGTATGACTGTCAGTAAGTCATCCAACCAGGGAAGCTAAGGCCAGTAACTTAGAGTAGAAAAGGCTTCTAATTTCTTATGTCCCTGTGTGCCTAAAAACCTCATGGGTTTGCTTAGCATTGTCATTGTGCTAGATGATACAGGAGGTCTATGGCAGAGCAGTGAGGTAAATACAGGTCTCAACAGTCTCAGTTTAGTACCAGGCTCTTTCTGCCTTCAGTTCAAATGCAATTGCTTCTGCTGAGGGAGTTCCTTGTTTAACCAGGTTAATGAGTTTTGTAAGTTTTTTATGCTGCTAGACTGGGGTAGCTTCTGGCCTTCAGTGCCCAGGTCCCAGAGTTTACTACAACTGCATACAGACTCAATATTCAATTCCAATAAATTATTTGTTGGTATCACTGTTTAAAAGATCTCCTTCACAGTAACAACTGAGCAGCTGGAGACGCTATCTCATTATTGTTGGCTCAGCTGCAAACTGTCTACAAGACGTGTGCAGCCAGATGGGAGAGCTCAGCAGTGAGACACATTGCCAAACACAGATGGGGCTGATGCTGTAAATGTGTGAAGAATCACAAGTTCAGGTTCAGTATTTTCCTTTAACAGAAATGTCTTCTCAATGTGATGCAGTCCTGGCAGTTAAATCCTGGTCCCTAGTAAGAAAATATTGCCTTCGGCTCTTTCTTGATGTGAAAATATTCTATAGAGAAAGCTAGCTTCCCACATCCTATGCAGCATGTTTTGCTGTTACACTAGAAGGGGAACAAGCCATAGTGTGGGTGGGGATGGTGTAGAATTGTGTGGGTGGGCATAATCGGTGTAGAATTGTGATGTATCTTTCCTTTTTTTTTGTACGTATTTTCTTTTACAGGTCACAAAGGGAGAGTCCTGCATATAGCCCTGAGCCCCGATCAGGGCAGGCTCTTTTCTGTTGCGGCTGATGGGATAGCTTGTCTGTGGAAATGCCACGAGTCTGGGGAGAGCAAGAACAGCAGCAAGGCTTTTTCTAATGGTTATTTGAGCTCATTCTTGTGACTTCTTTTCTTGAAAGCAAGCGATTAAATGTATTTAGCCCATTCAGTAATTCAAAATATGTGTGTTCTTTCCAATGGAAACATGACAAGTGATAGTACAATTTTTCAAGAGAAAGCAATTTTCTCCATCAATCCATCTTGTGAAATGTTAGTAGCTTATCTTACTTAGCCTAGAAGGAAAATATTCAAACTCTGAAGAATAACATCGTATTTATTTTCATGAAACTAGCAAGCCTGGATGGAATCCACCCTGTGACGAGTGCCAGGATAAAGTCTTAGGTCCTACTTTTAGCTATGATTCTTGTAAGTAATTTTACATCATCCTAGCATCCCCATTGGGAACCACATCACAATTTGTGTAAACTGGCTTGAATCATTCAAAGGTTGGGATCAGCAGAGACCAGTCCAGGGGTCTGTATTGTTCTGTATATCACATACATCATGGTACAGAATCTGTCTAAATATTTCTGGAGTTCTAGGTTAAATATGTAGCTGTGACTAACTATAAATGATTTATTGGGAATTCTTCATTGTTTATGTAGCTTAATTACAAAAACTGTCTTTATTGGATTTTGAATTGTTTCCTTTCTTTACACCCACCTACTATGTTTGACAATGATTGAAAATACAAATAATTGTATAATTATTAATCATAATTATGTAATCAACTGGTTAATAAGCCACATGGACGTGGTCAAAAAAGCATGCTGCTTGGATCAAACACAACAGTTAGTTTATTCGTTCCTTAAGGGTAGCAATTTAACTCTCGGTGTCTGCAAATCTGGCAGCTGTCACCCTCTTAGGAATTTTATTTAGTGCTCGCAAGCACTAAACCTCTTGGACTTTAACAGATGTTTGCTCCTGTAAGACTTGTACACTGTCAACAGCTAAGTAAAGAAGTCGGGATTGGTCTTTAGGTGCTATTCAGATGCAACTCGGTAGTGCTAGTCAAAACATGTTCTACCACAGACATCTTTGGAGCTTTGCTTTCATTATTATTGGACCTGTTGGACCAAGTCCAGAGGAGAGCGACAAAGATGGTCAGAGGGCTGGAGCACCTCCCATCTGAGGACAGGCTGAAAGAATTGGGGCTGTTCAGCCTGGAGAAAAGAAGGCTCTGAGGAGACCTAACAGCAGCCTTCCAGTAGCTAAAGGAGGTCTACAGGAGGGATGGTGAAACACTCTTTATCAGGGAGTGTAGGGATAGGATGAGCGGCAATGGTTATAAGCTGAAAGAGGGTAGATTTAGATTAGATATTAGGAAGAAATTTTTCACTGAGAGGGTGGTGAGACACTGGAAGAGGTTGCCCAGAGAAGTTGTGGATGTCCCGTCCCTGGAGGTGTTCAAGACCAGGTTGGATGTGGCTTTGAGCAACCTGGTCTAGTGAGAGGAGTCCCTGCCCAAGGCAGGGGGGTTGGAACTCAATGATCTTTAAGGTCCTTTCCAACCCAAACTATTATATGATTCTATGATTAGGAACAATGAGACGCAAGGGGTAAGGATTCACTCTTGCATTTGTACATTAAAAGCCCTATGAGCTCAGAAACCCATATTATTTGGATTTTTTCTTTTTTTTCTGCTGGGAATTTATTTAGAGTGTTTCCTGTAGTTAGGAAAGAATGGGAGAGTAGGGGAAATGGTTTGGATCAGCCCATGGAAAATTACGCTGTAATCCAATGCATGAAAAGAGATAGGCAATGTTAACAGGAGCACAAGTATCTCTGGAAATGAAGGTGAAACTGTCATATCTTTAGTTCTCATCATTTTTAAAACCTCATCTGCTATTCATAAAACATGTGGTTGTTAGCTTTAGGTCTGGAAGGTTGAGACCACTCATCTGTTTTACATAGTAAGATGTTAATTTACAATAAATCTGTTACTAAACTGCTGGTTTCTGATGAAATCTCATGTGGTCTTCAAAACAGGTTAGAAACTGGGAACATTGATTATAATTTGAGAAATGACTACCTAGAAGCTGATGTCTAGGATTGGGAAATAACTTATACTGTGCCTGTCTTCTAATGTGAACACGTTGCAGAAGATTTTATCAAACATTTAGAATCTGATTTAAATATTCAAAATGGTATTTTAAATAATTAAATTTAAAAAAAAAGTTAAAAACATTTTTCTCTTTTGAATGGGAAAAAAGGGGTGGAATTAGTCTCTTTACTCATATATTTTTTGGATTCTTACAGAAATTCCCTTTCTTTCCTTTGACAGTACTTAAATGATATTGGTTTGCCAAATATAGGAAGAGCTGTTTAACACAGGATGGGGTCTGTGGTAGGAAAGGAGCTGGTCGATAGAAGCCAAGCATCATGCTCAACTATCAAAATGAGAAAATACACTTCTTTCAGACTGAGAAGTGCTCACTTCTTAGTTAATTATACTTGTTCATTATTGAGTGGTCAAGCTTTATTGCCCCAGAAATATTTTAATGTAATATCTGAAAGTGGAAGAAGTCACTGATGTCAGTAGAACTAACCGACAGCCCATAAATATGAGAGAATCCTGTATGTATGACCTGTAGCTCTATTCTGTGACCACATTTAAACATGCATTTGAAGTCCAAATTGTGATTAATCTGGAGTGAAATTAAACATATATTGGAGTGCTTCTTCTGGATATGCTTCTTTTCTAGGTAGGCTCGTTTACTGCCAGTTTCTTTCACATGGCAAATATCCATCTTTCTATGACAGGATTTTGAAGACTTGAGTAGGCAGCATGATTCTGCT
Organism: Syrrhaptes paradoxus; assembly: GCA_013400615.1. Classification (NCBI taxonomy): domain Eukaryota; kingdom Metazoa; phylum Chordata; class Aves; order Pterocliformes; family Pteroclidae; genus Syrrhaptes; species Syrrhaptes paradoxus. The sequence goes on from VZTO01012289.1 coordinate 43,409, forward strand.
TCACTAATCTTTTGCAGGTAATGTTGCTGAATACTTGCAGGTGTAGAGTGTGCAGTTACTGAAAGCAGATCATTGTTCTCGCATAGCTGCCTTATTCTGACAGTGCAGAGGTCTTAACATACAAAGCCTTGGGCAAAATGTGAAATCCTGATTTCCTTCCTGTAGAACATGGCATAATTTTAGCTCATGACCTGTTATATACCTGGTATAATGTTCAGGCCCAGACTGAGATGGAAATCAAAACTCATTTCTAAGAGCTTAGTTTGCTGTGTGCTTGTGTGCACTAAAGGCTGAGTCTTCAGAGGTGGCACAGGGGATTAAGTAAAATTTAAGTAGCCTAAACTCAGGTCTTGTTCTCCACAGTCCTATCCAAGGTGAAGCACTGTACAACATACGGAATCCAAAACTTCATGCCAAAAATAATTTTTACAAAAGGAAAACCTTCATTGCTCATACAGGGCATGTGTCTTCCCAGGTATACCAATATGACAGTGATTGTCTGTCTATAAAGCAATGAAATGGAGTAAAGAAACTCAGACTGGGCAATCCTTTTGTTTCTACACATAAATGCACCAGTCGCTAGCAGACAGTCCCTTGTTCTTCAGCCACTATATGCTATGACTTGATGCTGCCTACAAAAATCATAGAATCATAGAATGGTTTGGTTTGGAAGGGACTTTAAAGATCATTGAGTTCCACCCCCCTGCCATGGGCAGGGACACCTCCCACTAGCCCAGGTTGCCCAGAGCCTCATCCAGCCTGGCCTTGAACACCTCCAGGGATGGGGCATCCACAGCTTCTCTGGGCAACCTGTGCCAGGGTCTCACTCCCCTCGCAGTAAAATATTTCTTCCTAATATCTAATTTAAATCTACCCTCTTTCAGCTTAAAACTGTTACCCTTGTCCTATCCCTGTGCTCCCTGGTAAAGAGTGCCTCCCCATCTTTCTTGCAAGGAAATGTTGTGCTAGTTTGTGTAATGCAGTTTATGCCTGTTCATTCTCCCCAGTTCTTTCATATAGTCATAGTGAGAAGAAATTGTTACATTCTAGATGCCACAATGGCATTGAAAGATCATAACATTTTTCTTAGCTAGTACACAAACTTGTATGGGTTCCATCCCGTAGTGGTGGAGCTGTATTGGGAGTGGGTTCATGCCTTTTGATCAGAGAAAGTCCCTGCCTAGATGAAAACTCAGCTCTATCTTCTTGCTCTTGCTTCTGCTTTTTCCGACAGGTTTCCACTACTGGCAGTGGTGACAGAGGCTTGAATAGTTTGTTTACTGTATAAATCCAGTTCCACTGTCTCATTTTGCACAATTCACTAAATAACACTCATGTAAAAAGATAAATTTTTGAAATATTTTAGGGTAGATCCTAAATTTCCAGGTAGGGGAGGAAGGCTGCACATTTTTCTTGCACATTTCTTTGTGCATTTTAAACTTCTCCAGAGTCAGAACCTCTCCTTCCTGATCCCTAAGGTTCTGCAGCGCTTGGGTCAGAACTACTGTCTGAAAAATGGAGAAATACTGAATGATAGACTTTGAGTGGGGTTTTCCACTGACAAGGATGCTGCCTGTGACTCTCAGGGAAGAGGAAATAACAGATGAAAGAGGAAGCCCTAAGATCAAAAAAATACTATAGCAGAATGAAAGAAAGACAGTGAAAAGATGGGCAAAGAGGAAAGAAATTAAGTAAGACTCATGTATGGGAAGATTGAAATAGCTGTAGGTGATCAGTTGTCTTGAAGATCAGCTACAGATTTTTCCCTAGATTTGTAAGGATATTTTTGTTCTCTGAAGGTTTTTAGAATCAGTTCTTTCCTAAGCAAGGATTTGGTAATTTGCAAGAACAGAAGAAGACTGAACTTGTCTCATTTATTTTCTGTGTGTTTAAAGACAGAATCAAATCACTACTTTGGGTGTGAGTACCAGTCCCCAGAGCAAATTCTCCTCTCAATTTCACTGATGCAATCTTACATGCAATCCTTCTCTTTCCTCCTGTTTCGCTTCTGTGTTTGTGTGCTTGCTTGTGTTTTCAGCCCAAGAGTCAGAACAAACATTTTAGGAATAAGAATAAGGAAAGAGAAAATTTCTGACTCTGTAATATTTGTAATGGACAGAAAACATAAAAGAAGATACTCAGCATCAAAACTTTCAGTAAAGATCCCTGTAGTTTAGGCCTTCTCCTTCCTTCACCCTTCATTATTCCTCTCTAACAAAACTACTGTTTCTTCTCAACAAGACCAGGTGAAGGCAGTTGTGTAAGAAAGTGTTAGTCTGTATTTTCCCATGTTGTGTTTATAAGTGATGTTTCATTGCTCATAATGAACTGAGCAATTATTTTCTTAATTAAAATCAATACAAGATTTCTCTACCTTTTGAATGTCCTTTGCTTTCTCTTAGCTCATGCCTACTTCCAAGCAAAAAAACCCCAAAGCAACACAAAATAAAACCTAGCCCTTTTTGAGGTATTCATGGCATTGAATATGCCCAAGACTGTTAATACAGAGGTGGGCAAAAGCATTTTCCATGATAGGTCTGTTTGCTGCTTCACAAGTGGTAGTTGAAGCACTTAAAAATTTCGTTGCATGTCTGAAACAGCAGTAGTGGCATCGTGAAATTAAGATTGTTTTATGGTATGAACAGTGCTTTGTCGTACTGATACTCCATCTGAGACTCATTTTGTCATTTTTCTGGAGGATGGGTTTTCAGCTGATTTTTTTTGCTGATCTTGATGCATTGTGCAAAACATTGCATATCCAAACCATTATGGACACAGACTATCTGTACTGCAACAGACGGAGCTTTCCACAGAAACTGACAGCTGCAAGCAGTAGATTTTTATTGCCATTTCTTTATTAAATGTAGAGTACATGAAGGGATGAAATCTGGAGGTTTCAAATACAAGACAATTGGGAAATGCCCACTTACTATGTCCCACAGTCAGTTGCCATTGCTGAAACAATTTTCTGAAGCTCAGCAGTCCCCTACATCTGTGAAATCTGTGGTAGCTGTGGAGAAGCTACCAAGTTTTTCAGGTGCCTGGAGTTGTACCTAGCGTCTCACTGACTTTCATGGTTATTTGCAGAATTCCAGATGCAGAATAGTGCAGTGTATACTCAGCATGCAGTGAGGACACAAACAGCAGGACTAGATTCTTGGTCAGAAGTACTCATCCAGGTAGAGCTCAGTCCAGATGTGCAAAGCAAGAATGTTGGAAGCCCGAGTCACAAATACCCGTCGATGGACTCCACAGCTGACAGTATAAGCTACAAATGCTGTTACAGAGGTGCGTTGTGTTCTGGGCCTGTTAAGATCACATTTGACCTGAAAACCGACATACGTATTTTCATCTAAAAGGCCATCAAGCTGCTAAAATGCAGCATGGGAACACCTCTTTTGCTTGTATAATGAAGCTATTTTTAAAAGCATATTTCAAACCTAGATATTGTTATGCAAGTACAAAGTAGGAAAACACTTGGTCAAAACCCATTCTGTTATGCTCCCCCTATGGTTTTCCTTATCCACTGAAGGTATTGCTTTGTGAGTCGAGTGTAGACACCAGGGCCGTCGACACTACCACACTTGTTTGCCTTCCCGAAAGCAGTGATGCCTCTCATCACATTATTGCATCTTAAAGGTCCACCAGAATCCCCCTGGAAAAAGAAAAAAAAATAATTAAAATTTGCAAAAGCTAAAAAATTCTTCTTTTAAATAAAATTTGCACCAGTGGCATGGAGGAAATAAAAATGTAGACAGTGCTATTGTGGATTTCTTATTTTTTTTTCTTTCCTTCTTGGTGGTTAAGATTTTCTGTATCAAAAAAGAAAAAAATACTTCAATCTGATCTTTCAAGTGTAAGTAATGCGGAATGAATCTATCTCAGTGCTAAGGAATAGTTAGTCTTTTTGCATATGAAGAGAAAGAGCTGGAAGCTTTCCTCTTGAAAAGCAGTAAGTCTCTAGAAATTGGTACCTTTTTTTTGTAACTTTGTTAATTAAATATTTAAATCTTTTAAAATGTGGTTGTTCTTGGACAGTTGTGCATCTGACTTGTGGTCCAGTCAAAATGCTTTTTATGAGCAAAAGCTGCTTCAAAGCCCTCTGACATCAGAGAAGATGTTCCACTGAGGTCAGCTTCTTGGGAATGGGCTCATAAGCTATTTTGTGGAGATTCTTCTATTAAAAGCATTTTATTAAAGAAGAGATTCACTATCTGCCATGCCTGGATAAAACCACAATATCTGAAGTCTGTGAAGGTGAATTTATCAATCAGAAGTTTTGATTTTAAGGCTTAGAAGAACAAGCTTTGGTAAATTCACTAATTTTAAATAAAATTCTTCATTGAACTGAAGGGAGGCAGAAATTATAAATGTGTAAAAGCCAGTACTTTTATTTTTAATATAATCTATGTTGATATAGACAGTAAATGTACTTACAGAACATGAGTCCTTTCCTCCATTCTTAGCCCCTGCGCATATCATGTTGTCTGTTATAACAGGGTTGTTTTTATAATGATTGTTGTCGTTGCAGATTTGCCTACTGATGACAGTGATGTTGACCTCCCTCAGGGTATCAGAAACCTTTCTCAGATGATTGTTAGTTTGTCCCCATCCTGCTACTGTGCAAGTTGTTCCTGGTTTGGGATCATCATCTGAGGTAGGCAGGGGAATGAGTTGCACAGCTTTATTAAGTTTTGCTCTTTTCTGAAGCTGTAGAAGATTTGAAAAATAGTTGTTAGGGGGCAGAGTCTAACAGATGCACCTGCATGTTAACCGTTCGATCTTTTCTGTTATGATAATAGGGGGTTACTTCAACCCTTTTTTGAGATTCCTCAGTTCTATGTGATGGGATTTATGCAATCAATGTAAGAGTGAGGAAAATAAGTATCCTTTGTCTCATGAAAACCCATTTAGCTTCTGATGAAATAATAGCTCTAAAAATACTCTCTTCTACTTCTCAGGCTCTCAGACTATTGGGAGGACAAAATAACACTATCACTGAAGCTCACAAAATTGAGAATCAGAGAAGCCAGACATTTTTAATTTGAACTGTTTTTCAGACAGAACATGAGAGGATTTAACCAAATTATTTACATATGTGAAATGCACCTCTTTCTGTGGACAATCTTTGTTCTTTCACTGAAAAGACAAATTGAAATATCTTGGTCAAGCTCCAGAATTTTTCTTCTTCTAGGATTTGCATGCATTATATGTATCGTTGATTGCCTTCCTTCCCAGTACATCACCAATTCCCCAGTCTGCTGGATTAATGGAACAGACTATATGACCCCAGAAAAAAGTCTTCAGAAACTCTCTTAGCTCATCTCCCTCGCAAGAAGGAAGAAAGTGGTACATTCTAGGAGATATATATTCAGTAAGTGATATATAAGTCTGTACCTGCAGCAGCATAATGTCGTTTTCCTTACAATTGGAACAGTAGCATGGGTAGCGAATTTGTTTTGCAATCTGAAAAACCTGTTTTTCTCTTTCTTTTGCTTTCTGTGAATGGGCTCCAAGAATGACTTTGCCTCTTGCCCTGAGAGGAGAGACAACATGGTTAGTGATATTCACTTGCTGTAACTCCATTAATTCTTTGCTGTTAAATGTGTTGCTGTAATGTCTAGTTTCTACAGAATCGCTTTTCTCATGCCTGAAAAGAAAAAGTAATTTAGAAAAATACAAAAGATTACAAGCTTTTTTACAATTAGTTATAAAAAAATAAACTGTGAATTGAAATTAATGCTATCCTATTTTCAGTTTCCCAGGAGCATCCACAGGGTTCACGTACTTGTCTCTGAACCTACCTCTATTGTTTCCCTTTGGGAACTGAACGAGGGGTGGATGCATCAGCTCTGTTTTTGGTAGTGGTCTCACCAACTTCTGCCCTCTGCAGTTTGTGCTGAAAATTTAGGGGAATGGCTCACAGCACTATTAGTTCGGATATCATCACTACTGGACTGAATTGTACCATTGCTTTGTCCTAACATCATTTCAACGCCATTTTCTGAGTTCATGTGAAACATAGCTTGTTCCCTTTCTCTAACATTTTCTGCAGTGTCATATACTTACTAGATACTGCAGTGTTGACAGAGTTGTGACTGCTTGGGCTCTCTGGTATAGAAACCAGGAGTCCAGCACTCCTTGGTCAAGCAGTCCAAGCAAACCTTTATCTCAGACCACAGGTACAGCTGTTTGTGGGAGAACAATGTATGTTACAGCTGAATGGGAAAATACCCTTTAAGCAGATGTGTAGGTTGGCCATCATTTGCATCTTACTGCGGCAGACACAACAAGCTCCTTTCCTTCAGCTATTAAGAGCTGTCTGCCTGTTGGCTGAGCATCATTAGGTTAAAATTTTATTGTATTTACTCTTAAATGTGATTTAATTTGGAAACACTCTTTACCTTACGTTAATATAACAGCTTTTGGGCCCTATGGTCTCTTTGTAGTAGGTCCTATAGATCTCCCTGTTTGGATGGGGACAGGAGAGATGGATACATTTCTCCAATGTCTGCAGAATCCAGTGGTTCACTGGACCCGGGCAGGCTGTTGACAGACCTTGTGTGAGGTCTGGCTCAGCAGCAGCTCCAGTCCTCCACAAAAAGACAATGGGTGGGATGTGTCATTTAAACCTCACATCTTGCCTCGCTGAGGGACTCTGCGGGGCCAAATAGCATTTGCATCTTCAGTCAGACAGGAAGAAGAAGAAAGGTTGGCTGACAAGCCAACATATCCAGTAGAGCAGAGACCTCTCGTTGTCTCCTGTCATCCCTCTCGAGGATTTTTGCTCCTGTATAACTGCATGCTGTCTCTTTCTGTGGTGAACTGCAGATCTTTTACATAATAAATTGACAAGAATTTGTTTCTGTTTTCTGAGCAGCTATTTTGACTGGCCAGTCCTCTGGTCTAGAGCACTGGTTGACTGAGGAAACAGGGATAAACCTTTCCCCTGAATTCACTACTTCAGTGTTGCTATTCTGTGCTTGCATGCAGCTAGAAGCTTGCAAAATATCTCTTCAGAAACAGTGAAGGTCAGTATACCTTGTTATTTTATTTTTCATTCACTGGAGTACATTTGTCAATATAAATTCTAAACCATAGTAATCAGAACATGGTCACGGTCATGCTAAATGCACAAAAACACCAGAGATACTAACTTTTGTTCTTGAACAGAAACACAAGGTACTCACTAAGGACAATCTCTGAATCAGAGTAAGAACTTACACATTACAGTGGGCAGCTGTTAACACCCAGTTTTCCTTGATCAAAGCTCCTCCACAAATAGATTTTCCGTTTGCTCCACTGATTAGGGCCATAAATGGTCTTGAGTGTGGTGCTACTTCATGTCCTCCAATGATATCCACACACAAACCTGAAAATAAAAATAAGCCACAATACACACAGCTAGGCTAACAAATACTGTAAGACACCCTGTCTCTTAGAAAAAAACAGTTAACGTAATTATGAAGTATACAGACATACAATTATGTACATATGTCACAATGCTGGTCTTCAGGGTAGACTTTTAAAATTACTCAGCAGTACTACTTCTGTTTCAATGGGACCAAAATTAGAACAGTGGGGTGAGCTTTGACAAGAAAAACACCGAGGTATTGTTGCTCTTGCACAGATTTCTTTGCTTGACGTTTGCTGCTATGATTAATTTCTTAGCTTTCATTGTGAGCAACAACCTCAGATCTGCCAAATTTTAAATGATATACAATGTGTGACTTATGTGGACACCTGGCAACCGAGCTATACAGTGTAAGTCACAGTACATGAACTTGTTTTTCAGAAAAACAGAAAATCAAGATTAATGTGTGTGTATGCCTCTGGAGACAAGGGTCACATAATCATGCTAACTCCTCAGAACTCCTCCAAATAGCCTGCCTTCTGTGCATCTTTAATTAATACTACCCATTCAGGAATTACTCTGTATGAAAGATCAAACACATGCAGACAGTGGAAAAGAGCTCATAAGAAGGACTCAGATAATAATTGACTGCTTCCTTTACATGAATACATGTTGGCTTAACTGGAACTCTCTACATTTATGTTCCAAAGTATTGAATTGAGCACTTACCTCCATGAACTACCAGGAGAATAACAGCAGCACAGATGGACAAAGTGAGGAAAGCTCCCATGATTTCTGTCTGGTGTTCCTGCTTATTCACTGTTCAATATATATATATCTAAATGAAAAGGATGTGGGTTTTGCTTCTCCTCTTAAGGATATTTGACATTTGTAACTGTGACAAAGGCAAAAAAACCTCACCAACAATGTAGCTTACAGCAGAGGTGTTAGTGAGAAATTGCATCATCTGTTGTGGTTTGAAGACAAGATCTACCCCACTTCGTGTTCTCTCTGTCGCATTTGCAGAGAGCTAATAGATGCGTACTGGGGTGAAACTTTGCAAAGCCACTACATGACCAGTTACACAGTGGGACTCAGCTCACATAAATTCAGGCTTGATTCAGTTGCCCAAAGGAAGACACATAGTTTTGTTCTAGACACCACAGGTGGCCTCCAGGTCAGGGATGAATCCCAGCATTTTCTGTTAGAGAGTCATCTGTGCTGTTCAGGTACCTCTCAGGGCCAAGGAATCTGATTGTTTGCTCCTTTCAACATCTGATCCTACCTCATTATCTTTGCACTGGTTGAGCATCCATATAGCACTGAGTGTGATTTAGTGGCCTAGAGCTAAGGGTATAATGCCATTTAAAGAGTCTTAGGGTGTTTTAGGTCTGCTCCTGGTGCAGAAGGCCATGGGTCTTCTGTAGATGCTATGTCAGATTTGCCAGCCCCGTGGCCATGTCTGTGAAACCCAGGGTATCTCAAATGTCACTAAATGCCTAGTTATATGCAACTGAATTGAGTCCTGAAAACTCAATAAATCTTATTAGAGCCTTGTAAAGGCACAGTTCCTCACTTCCAAATATATAAACAAATAATAGAAATAACTTCCATCAATATTAAATAATTTGGAATGTCAAATATGCTGTTAACTAACTAGGTACATTTGGTGAAGTGTGACTACCACACAGCCTGGAAGGTTTCTTGGAGGCTTGAGTGCCACTACAGTCAGCCTGCAGAAGGTTTCTGCATTCTGTCAGTGTCACATCTTTGAGCTCTGTTAGCCCAACCTGATGTGAGTTTTACTTGTAGAAGACCTTGAACAGACAGCTGGCTCAAATTTGCCATTGCTCTCCCTTCTTTGACAGAGGGTAATTGCTGGTGATTTCTCTGAATGAGGCAGATATGGAGCTATTTTTAGACATCACAGAGCTCTTTGTCACTGATGTGGCTCATCAGAGACATGATCACCTATGTGACATAGTGACAGCTCCATGCACAGCAAAACCACATCAAGTTTTAAATTTTCTTTCATTTTTCTCCTCACTACCTGCACATTCCTCTGTAACTGTCAGCAGTCCCTATCACTGGTGTTCTTTTTTTTCCAATGTTCTCCGGAACACAGTATCACCAGGTATCATAAGTACCATTTGTTCATTTATTACTTATAAATGGTTGCCAAAATCTGATATTATGACGTGTTAATTAGCAGCCTTACCATATTGAAGCTTTTTCCTCTCTGGACTATACATAGACATGATCAGGATCACTTGTGAGCAAAAATCCTGTACACTGAGACCTGCATAAACTCATATAACTACAATGATTCATCCTTGGATATTTCTTTATAAGGTGCCATGTCTAGTGAAAAGATGTTTGGTATCATCATCCTATGTTTACCTGATCTATTTTCGAGAAAAATACTATTTGGAAGACACCGAATAAAACGTTAGCAAATGTTCCTAGATGTTTTCCAGGCAACTAAGATAAATCTGTGCCTACCATCTAAAAACAAATCTATATATTGTTTATATTTTTTCAGTATCTAAGTGCACTCCTATTTACTTCTAAATTCTACTTATTTCTAACGATGTTTTTCTGTAACTCTTTAAGTATTAACATACCTATGCCTTTCAAAAAATCCCCCTTAATCCTGAGAGATCCCATTTACATTGATAATTGGAATTAGGAATATGCAGTCTAAACTACTGTTTGATAGCAACTGATTGCTTTCTGTGCAAGCTTTTTCTGAGCAACAGCTCTGACTATTGCATAGTCCTGAGACTGATTGCACAGGTATTAAAAATCAGATTGATATGCATATAATCAGCCTCTAGTTTTGTACCCAAATGCTTTTGTCAGAGTGTCCTCTTCAGCTTATAATTTATGTAGATGAGGCTGAAAAATTGACATCAAATTTCTGGGTGTGCAACAAGTTGTCTGGGCTCCTTTGGCTATGGCAACAAGTTAATTTATTGTCAAGTTTGGATTTTATTGGCCTTTTACATGTAAAGGGAATATTCAAAGCAAAACTTCTTTCTCTATTTGAGTGCATCGTCAATTTTTTTCATTAGCTGCTCTGCTGCATAAGGGGCTAAGCAAAATGCCCCATCTTTTCTCCAGTGCCCATGAGGCATAGCCACTCTCTCAGCAGGAACCACTGCCTGAGTAAAAGAATGATGAGTCTGCCCAGCTTCTGTTTCTAGACTTTGCCTTTGAGGAAATTTACCATGAGCATTAAGCCCATGGGTCAGCGGGTCACTTTCGTCTCTGTTCAGTACTGCATTGAGCGCTTCTGTCCCTTATCTCATACTTTTTTTTTTTTTTTGATCATTTTGCTTCTCCAGTGACTATACTGGTTTATGCTACATTCTGTGTTGCTAAAGGTGAACATCAGGTGTGATTTTAGACCGTTTCAGGAGACCGTTTTCAGGAGACCATTTCAGGAGACCAATTTGAACTGCAGCTCTAAAACTTCTAGAGCCGCTTGGGTGCCCTTCTAGAGGGCTGGTGCCTGGGGCTGGGGAAGGGAGGGAAAGAGAGCGGTGCAGAGCAGGCAGCTGCCAGCAGCACAGTGAGGCAGAGCTGGGGTGCCTTCTCTGCCTCCTCCCTGCACTGCCCTGTCCCCAGTCCCACTCTAGTGTGTCTGGACACATCCCTCAGTGTTTGGGGGACACCCTCCCAGGGACTTGCTGGACATATGCTGAGGATACCTATTTTATTTTCTTCTCTGGTATCAGTGTGATATTCACCTGCTGTCTTTTCTGGCTTGGCTATTTGCTCAGCTTCCCTATTTTCATCTATTTAATGTATTTTGTGATATTGCACAAAGATGTAGTAGCGCAGAAGTACGAGTAGATGTAGTTAACCCAGAGAGTCCTCAAAGCCCTGGAGCAAATCAGTGTTACTTCTATGACGTTGTATGTACTTGGCAGAAAGAATCCAGTGTTAGACATTATGCTCTGGAAACACAAGCCTTCTTTCTGATCAGGACATGGGTCTGTTACCCATTTTGTCTCTTATGCTGCTTTTTAAGCTAGCCACTTAGTAGAGGGCAAAGCCATAAAGGACTCAAACATAATTATGCCTTTAGGACCCTCTTTGCAGAGATAACCTCCAGTGGGTGAATAATCACAGCTGGAGGATGGAGAGTGATTTTGGGATAACTAGAACTGGCTCTTTTATGAGCTGATGAATTCTAAAAATCATGTGTTTTCTTTTAAAAGAGCTTTGGAAGAGTCTTATGAAATATGAAATATGTTACATTGTGTTGCATCATGTTCATGTTTTCAAACTAGTTTATAACTAGTAAAATTCTGTGCCATAGAAATAAGCATTTCAGTGTTATAATCTCATTCAACAATTGGAAGAGCTGCTGTTCTCTAACTCTGGAATAAAAATGAAAGCTAGCTATACTAGGCAAGTTACATTTCTGATTCTTTCTAAATGTACTAAGATGATAGCAGGTTTTTAAATTCTTCACAGAAGGGCGTGCTGGTTTTTTTGTGTAGTGGTTTACCAGCTAGGTGTGCAAAACATGGGTGCAGAGGCAGAGGTTTGCGATACAGAAATGTCTCTCCCACCACTGTGCCTTTTTTTCTTGTGACCACTTATTATTTTGTTTGCATTTGACACTTGTGTGCTCTAGGGTTATCTGCATCTGAATCCTACACCCTCAAAAATGATTTCTAAGAAAACACAAACTGCTCTGCCCTGCATGTGTGTAGCTTTGCCTTTTGTGTTAGGCATTCCTAAGCTTATCAGACAACAGATGCCTGCCAGTTCTCAGTGACTCTCACAAAATTCATGTATGAATCTTTTTCAGTCTTTCAACTGAGAATGTTACCTGGGTTGTATAATTCTGTAGAGGATTTGCTGGCTGCTGATGTATCTTGGTCCACGGTTGGGAATGTTTTTTGTGCTCTACATGCCCTGAGTTTTCCCTCTCACTCGTGTTCTGTGAAGCCTTTTCTGGTGGCCCTTGTATGTATTTTCTCATTTGTTCACTAGCTTGAAGATGGCCAGTTTAATTCTCACAGATTTCTGTTTTTGTTTTCTTTAATGATGAAGAGCATTGAATTCTCTGAGGCACTTAGATTTTATTATACATTCACCCCATATAATGCTTAGGAATTTTCTTATGTACTTGTTTTATAATATAATACCTGTGGTGAAGGGCTGCTGAAGTTCCTGTAAGAGTTGGACCAGTTAATATTGACACATGTTGGGGATTCAAGACACAGGCGGATTTTAAAGAAACCTCAAGACAGAACCTAAAGAAACCAAGCTGCAGTTGAATAATACAATATTAATGATGTAAAGGGAAACTTCAAGAGAGGGAGCTATTCATAAAACTTTTCAAGCCATTTCTTGGAGGGGACAGTTAAACAGAAAAGACTGTTGTAATTTACAATGCTCTTGTCAGTAAATAGCAGCAGCTATAACAGGCCACCTGTTAGCTCTCCTGCTCTCTCTAATCACTGTTGTCCTAGCCCTGAGATGTAAGTACTCATCTAAGGATAAAAAATATCCAAATTCCCAATTTCTCTCAATAACATGTAACGTAATTGCAGTTCTGTTGCATTCCAAATGGCAGCACCTACGTTATCAGAGGACACTTTGTGTGTCCTCATTCCTCTCCTTGGCTGCTATCCAGAGAAAGACTTTAACTAACTGTGGAGGAGCTCCTGTGGAAAAGCAATGGTTTTTGACAGCAGCGTGTTGTGTGTGGGCATCTTATACTGCAGCAAATTTAGTGCTTCATTGAGGTAGGGCGTGGTGTGCAAGCCTGTAAATAAAGAAAGGTGGATACTGATTTTTCAAGAATTGTTAAAACCTGCAGTTCTTACACTAAGCTGATCTAAGAACTTGTCATTCTGTTTTGTTTTGTAAACTACTGATCTGCAAGTTACCTTCATTAGTCAGATCCTGACAATGTTACAGGATACAGACTGTGCTGATAACACACCCAAATCATTATTTATGCATCTGAAACATCAGTATCTTAGAGAAGGGGATATATTCCATAACTGTTTTAAACACATCTTACTTGTGTGCCTAGGACTAGGCCTCAAAACACCCCCAAGATGAAGTTGAATTAGATTGAAACACTGTTCCTCCTGTTCTAAGTGTCTTGGGCTCACAAAACCTGAATGTCAATCATGACTGTGACAAGGAGCCTTGTCCTTTTGACAAGTCAAATGTGAGCACAAGCACCCCTTCCCCAAGTGGGATACCCCAAGGCTGTCAGAGCTGTTGAACAGCTGGCTCAGGGTAAGGAGGCCATCTACTGTTCCTGTTAGGAAGTAAAATGCCCTGTTCTAGCTAAAATGTTCTCTGTATTGTATTTTAGTTCCAGAAACCTGGTCTAACTGTTTTGAGTGACTGGTGCCACAGTGAGGGGTTCAGCACTTAGACCATGGGACTTTCTTTCAGAAACCTGGTCTAACTGGGGGCTGATGGAGTCCATCTGTTAAGAGAAGAGGAAGAACATCTTTGGTTATAGTCTTGCCAGCCTTCTGAAGAGGGCTTTGAACTAAAGTTGTAGGAGGAGGGGAATCTCAATCCATCCCACCCCTACCAGTGTGATGCCAGTGTCAGCAACAGATGCCCAGAGCCTGGAGAAGGATCACAGGTCAGCAGGAAACCACCTGAAGAGCAGCACCAGGGAATTCCAGCCAGTAAGTCACCTTCATCAGGGTCCCAACTTCAGTGCCACTATGGAAACACATGTGACATGGGGAATAAACAAGAGGAGTTAGAGAAGTGCACATGCCTGCAGGGCTGTGATCTCATTGGCATCATGGAGATGTGGTGGGGTGACTCCTACAACTGAAGTGTTGGAATGCAGGGGATACAGGCTCTTCAGGAAGGACAGGCAGGGGAGATAAGGAGGGGGTGTCACCTCTATGTCAATGACCAGCTGGAGTGCATGGAGCTCCAACTGGGGATGGATGAGGAGTCAACCAAGAGCTTATGGATCAGGATTAAAGGGAGGGCAGGGACAGGGCACATTATAGTGGGGGTCTGCTACAGGCCATCTGACCAGGAGGACTGAGCAGATGAGGACCTCAATAGACAGACAGGAGCAGCCTTATGCTCACAAGCTCTGGTCCTCATGGGGGACTTTAACCACCCTGATACGTGCTGGAGGGTAACACAGCAAGGCATAAGCAAGCCAGGAGGTTCCTGGAATGTGTTGATTATAACTTCCTTCTCCAAGTGATAGAGGAGGAACTGACCAGGAGAGGGGCTATGCTGGACCTTGTTCTCACCAACACAGAAGGGCTGGTGGGAATGTGGAACTCAAGGGCAGCCTGGGCTGCAGCGACCATGATGGCGGAGTTTAAGATCCTCAGGGCAGTGAGGAGGGCACACAGCAAACTCACTACCCTGGAATTTTGGGAAAGCGGACTGTGGCCTCTTCAGGGATCTGCGTGGTAGAGTCCCATGGGATAAAGGCCTGGAGGGAAGAGGGGCCCATGAAAGCTGGTTCATACCCAAGGGTCATCTCCAGGCTCAGGAGTGATGCATCCCAACGAAAAAGAAGTCAGGCAAAAATGCCAGGAGGCCTGCATGGATGAACAAGGAATTCCTGGACAAACTCAAACACAAAAAAGGAAGCCTACAGAGGGTGGAAGCAAGGACAGGTAGCCTGGGAGGAATACAGAGAAAATGTCTGAGCAGCCAGGGATCAGATTAGGAAAGTTAAAGCACTGATAGAATTAAATCTGGCAGGGACGTCAAGGGCAACAAGAGAAGCTTTTACAGGTATGTCAGTGATAAAAGGAAGACAAGGAAAAATGTGGGCCCTCTCTGGAAGGAAACAGGAGACCTGGTTACCCAGAATATGGAGAAGGCTGAGGTACTCAATGACTTATTTGCCTCAGTCTTCACCGGCAACTGCTCAAGCCACACCCAAGTTGCAGCAAGGAAAGGCAGGGACTGGGAGACTGAAGAAACATCCACTGCAGGAGAAGATGAGGTTTGAGAGCATCTAAGGAGTCTGAAGGTGCACAAGTGCATGGGACCTGTTGAGATGCATCTGCAGGTCCTGAGGGAACTGGCTGGTGAAGTTGCTAATCCACTGTCCATCATATTTGAGAAGTCATGCCAATCTGGGAAGTTCCCAGTGGCTGGAAAAGGGAAAACATAACTGCTATTTTAAAAAAGGGAAATAAGGAAGACCTGGGGAACTACAAGCTGGTCAGTCTCACCACTCAGCAAGATTCTGGAGCAGATTCTTCTGGAAATTGTGCTAAAGCATATGGAAGATAAGGAGGTGATTTGTGACAGCCAACACAGCTTCACCGAGGGCAAATCATGCCTGACAAACTTGGTGGCCTTCTACGACAGGGTCACAGTGCTGGTGGATAAGAGAAGAGCAACTGACATAATCTACCTGGACTTGTGCAAAGCCTTTGACACAGTCCCACATGACATCCTTGTCTCTAAGTTGGAGAGACATGGATTCAACGGTAGGACCACTCAGTGGATAAGGTACTGGCTGGATGGTCGCACTCAAAGAGTTGTGGTCAATGGCTCAATGTCCAAGTGGAGACTGGTGACGAGTGGCATTCCACCACTGGTACTGGTGTTTTTTAACATCTTTATCAGAGACATGGACAGTGGCATTGAGTGCACCCTTAGCAAGTTTGCCAGTGACACCAAGCTATGTGGTGTGGTTGACACAGTTTCACCACCCCCGTGCAAGTTCTTGCACATGCTCAGCAACCTGATCTAGCAGAAGGTTCTCACGAATAAGGAGGGGTTG
>VZTO01012290.1:1792-47602 GCA_013400615.1 Syrrhaptes paradoxus
TTCCTTGTTCATCCATGCAGGCCTCCTGGCATTTTCACCTGCTTTCCTCTTTGTTGGGATGCATCACCCCTGAGCCTGAAGGAGGTGATCCTTGAATATTAGCCAGCTTTCTTGGGCCCCTCTTCCCTCCAGGGCTTTATCCCATGGGACTCTTCCAAGCAGGTCCCTGAAGAGGCCAAAGTCCGCTCTCCGTTGCTGTGTGCCCTCCTCACTGCCCTGAGGATGCATCCGGGCATACCATTTGCCTTTTTTGCTGTATGGGCACATTGCTGGCCTTTGTTCAAGTTGGTGTTCCCCAGGACGCCCAGCGTCTTTTCTGCCAAGCTGCTTTCCAGCTGGGTGGCCCCCAGCACGTACTGGTGCATGGGGTTCTTCACCAGGTGCCATACTTTGCACTTGCCCTTGTTGAAGTTAATGAGGTTCTTGTCAGCCCATTTCTCCAGCCTGTCAAGGTCCCTCTGGGTGGACTGATGATAAACTAAGATGTATACTCAAATCCCCCAAAAAACTTCTGGAGTAAAGAATTTTTAAATATCATATAACTGGTGCACAAGTACTTGAGGCAACTACTCTAGCTATTCAAACCACTACGTATGTACATATATATATATGTTTATATATATGAACATAGTTAGTCTCTCTTTATGGCTGTTCTGAAGGTTGTCATAGTTTTAAAGGATATTAGATTGGCTCTTAGCTATTCACTTTTAACATGTTAGGAACCCTACCAAAGGACCTCTTAAAGGATGGAAGCCTGTTCAGTTAACTCATACAATCTTGTTGGATGGGTCATTTTGATATACAAATTCAACATGGTCTTACTTGACATCATTAGAAAAGATGCTACCTTCTCAGTGTTTGTTCAAATTAAGTTCTGGATTACTATTCAGTTAAAACATTTGCAATAATCTGGGGTATATTAAGGCAAATACCAAGTCTTGGTGTAGTATGCCTAGAAAACTCACTGTGCGCTCTACCTGACCAGACACATTTGCCAGCCATGATGTAAATAGAAACCTACAGACTTTAGTCTCACTCTCTGTTTGATATCATAGCTGTCTTGACACTCTTTATTCTCTCCAGCACCTTTCTGTCTCAGAGGATGGATAACTAGTTTCAGTTTTCTAGCATGCATAGAGCACAATATCTTAAATTACTGTAATTTTAAAGTAACAGAAGCAATATTTTTGCTTGTGACTTAGAGATGCAAATGGAAAGGAGGTGTACCGACTTGCTTTGCAAACACGAGAGCAGCATATCAGGAGGGATAAAGCTACCAGCAACATCTGCACAGCACAGGTAACTTGTCATGCTTTATTTTCAGTGGTAGAAAGGAACAAGTTAAGCCATAAGATTATAGTCCTAACATCACAGCAATTTGAGTTAGCTTTACTTTTGAGAGTTTTTACTAGAAAAATTAAGAATGCTGAAATATGCTGGTGTTTGTGCCTTTGTTTTGAGTCTTTTGAAAAATGGAACCTTGCTTGAAAAGAGGGTATAATATCTGTCTCCTCTAATGAAGACTTTAGCTCTGAATTTGTGCAGTGTCATGAGCCCATCTGTCCCATGGGGTGAATGCTACTTAATAGTGCTTTTTTTGTTATGAATGAGACAGACTTCTTAATAAAATGGAACAGAATTCTAATGATATGAAATTGCCCACTCAAGACAAGAAACATCAATTTTTAATTCTAAAACTACTTGTTCCATTTGTGACAACTTATATTTTTATCTATGTGATTTGATGCAAAAATATTATATTGTCAAAGAGCTATCTGTACAGGAAAATACCATGATTAAGTAAGTAATCATCCAAAGTAT
Organism: Syrrhaptes paradoxus; assembly: GCA_013400615.1. Taxonomy (NCBI): domain Eukaryota; kingdom Metazoa; phylum Chordata; class Aves; order Pterocliformes; family Pteroclidae; genus Syrrhaptes; species Syrrhaptes paradoxus. The sequence continues at coordinate 3,614 of VZTO01012290.1, forward strand.
TTATCTTCAGCATGCCTCAACAGGCCTTCAGCCAGACAAGTTCATATTTTTTTTCTGCTCCTATCAATGCTTTGCTCATGCTCTTAATGTTGTGCCAGCTTTGTGGAGGGATTAATAATATTAAAACGGATTTATTTACTTAGTATTCATAGAATCATAGAATGGCTTGGGTTGGAAGGGACTGTAAAGATCATCCAGTTCCAACCCCCCTGCCATGGGCAGGGACACCCTCCACTAGACCAGGTTGCTCAAAGCCTCATCCAGCCTGGCCTTGAACATCTCCAGGGATGGGGCATCCACAGCTTCCCTGGGCAGCCTGTTCCAGTGTCCTGGGTGCATCTTGGATAGAGTTAATTTTCACAGAAGCTGGGAGGTGGGCGAATATTCTACACCTGATGAATATTCGACACCTGACATCATGCCCTGGATATAAGGGGAAGCTAGCCTGGAGGAGTTGGGGGGGTGCATGCAGCATTTTGGTGCGGTAAGGTCTTTCCATTTTGTGTCATTCTATAATTCTGTTCATTATTATATTCTCTTTTTTCTCGTGTTGTACTATTAAAATCTATTGTTAACTCACGAGGTTCCACCTTTGTTTTATTCTTTCCCCCATCTTACTGGGACGGGGAATGGGAGGGAGAAGGGAGCAACCATGCAGCACGCAGTGGCACACAGTTGCTGCTCAGTCCTTACCCACGACATCCAGTGCCTCACCACCCTCACAGTGAAAAATTTCTCCCTAATATCTCATGTAAATCTACCCTCTTCCAGCTTACAAGCGTTACCCCTTGTCCTATCACTACACTACATGATAGAGTCCCTCCCCATCTCTCCTGTAGGCCCCCTTGAAGTACTGGAAGGCTGCTGTAAGTTCTCCCCAGAGTCTTCTTCAGGCTAAACAAGCCTAACACTCTCAGTTTGTCCTCGTACGGGAGGTGCTCCAGCCCTCTGACCATCTTCATGGCCCTCCTCTGGACTTGCTCCAGCCAGTCCATGTCTTTCTTATGAGGGGGCCTCAGAGCTGGATGCAGTACTCCAGGTGGAGTCTCAGGAGAGCAGAGCAGAGGGGGAGAATCACCTCCCTCGACCTGCTGGTTGCGCTTGTTGTGATGCAGCCAGGATACAGTTGGCTTTCTGGGCTGCAAGCACACGTTGCCAGGTCATGTTCAGTTTCTCATCAGCCAGCTCCCCCAAGTCCTTCTCAGGGCTGCTCTCAATCCATTCTCCTCGCAGCCTCTTTTTGCTTGAGATGTTCTGTGAATTTTCTGCACCAATCCTGAACAATGAGTTTTCTATGAGACTAGCTTTACTTGAGAGTCTTCAAACATCTTTGTTGCAGTAGCTAAATTCAAGTTCATGTTAATTGCTGACAAATTACATTTTGTGGGGCATTGAATTAATAATCAGTGCTTACATTTTCATAAAAGTATTTTGCCTTTCCCACTTTTTATTTTGTAGGCAACATGTAATCAAGTATAACATGAGGTGAGGATACGTGGTTGTCCCTGGGTGCTAAAGAAACTTTCCACTAAACTAACATGAAGTAATCCTGAATGATAATGATAATAATAATGATAATAATAATAATAACAACAACAATAATAATGATATCCTAAGCTGTATTTGGATCCTAGGCTCTTCTGGCTAACATGGCAGCTATGTTTGGTGTATACCATGGGTCTGATGGATTAAGGCGTATTGCAAGACGGATACATAATGCTACTCTAATCTTGGCTGAAGGTGAGTATTCAATGTTTGTAGAAACTGCCCTTAATCTTTACACCTTTTTAAATAACACATTTTTTTGCCAGCTGATGTGTCTTCCCTCAGCTCTAGAGAGAACATTTTAATACAAAATTCATAGCTAATATTTTTGTGTACATCCAAGAATTAGATTACAAGCATTACTTCTCTTTCCCTTGGAAACTGTAACAGAAGTCTACACACCGAGTCTCTAGATTATAAGATTCAAAGGCTGTTTTCCAGCTGAAAGCTCTTGACTTCACTTACTGGACCATCCTAGTTTACACACAGAGTATTAATAACATAGCAAAGAGAAGTCATAAATGAGATTAAAGAAATAGGAACATTTCAGTTAAGTTGGGTGGAGTATCATACCAGCTATTAACACTGAAATCTCAGAGCTTAACAGCTGACCAAAAGCACAGAATCTGTAGCAGAAAATAATTAGTGAAGTTGGACTATGTGGTCTGTTAGATATTTTCATTGGCATGACTATCATTGTTGTCAGAAGGAGCTATGATGGGAACCGAGGAATGATTGCCATGGTTATCCATGCTTTATTTGCCAGCTTAGCTGGAAGACCTTTGGCTGCTGTAAAGAGCACTAAGACTCTAAACTTTATTATGGCAAGCTCAATGACAGTCAATATCTGTTTATATAATAAAATTTTTCTTCCCAGTCTTGTGGTATTGCCCTTACTGCATTCATATACCAGTTCTGCTACTATATATATTACAAATTTGATGCATCAGAAGGATCTTCCCTAGACTCAATCTCTATAATTAATTAGGTCTGAATCTGATTTAGATGCATTTCACGCCCAGTGACATTTTACTGAAAACCTGGTGATTCTGCTGCTCTGTACACAAGGGGAATATTTTGCTTTATTATGTAAAAGCATTTACTTATGAGATTGATGGTGTTGTTATGCAAATACTGTGTAAGCAAGCAATACAGTATGCATCTGATAGAATTAACTTACTGTTTTTCATAGGTCTCAGGCGAGCTGGTCATAAACTACATCATGATCTGTTCTTTGATACCTTGACGATCACGTGTGGATGCTCAGTCAAAGAGGTTCTGGACAGGGCAGCTCTTAGAAAGATAAATTTTCGGATTTATAGTGATGGCAGAGTAAGCAACTCCCTAAACCTTTCAGAAATTTTGTAGCATGCCTTTCTGCATTAACTTTCTAGTCATTGCATGTGTTAAACAGAACAAAATTATTTAAGATTTCTTGTAATTTGCTCAGACATATCAGTCAATTATAAAGGTAATATAAAGTATGAAGATGTTTAGTGATGTACTGAACTTCCAAAATAATAATTGTATTTCATTTTATGCCTGTTTAAAAAGATTACCTAATTGTTTCATGTTAAATATGCCACTAAGGGCTGGAGTGTAGAGACTCTAAAACTTGATGAAATGCAAAGTGACCTCCAGAATTCAGGTCCTGTGGCAGGGTTTAAAGACAGATTGAAATCTAAACCACATTTTGTTAGGCACTAGGACTTTTGGCAAAGTTTAATATGCTCTATAAAATGGGATGGGGGGACTGGGCAGTCTAGCAGAATGGGCATTCTTCCTGTTAAATAGAAAACACTTAGAAACATTAGGTGAGATCAAAAGTCTTGAAGCTTCAGAGCCATCTGGCTTGGATGATTTAGTAGAGGAAAGGTAGGAATTGGAAAATTTTATATAAATAAAATAAATTTATGTATCTATTACATAAAGTGACGTTTGCATATTGCTGGGTAGATTGATTTTATGGTTTTTTTCCTTCTTTCTTTCTGGAATATTTTTTCTCAACCAGAACAAATATACTATGTCTCTGGAATTAAGAGCTTTGAGTAATTACTGTTGCTTTTATCCATAGCTTGGAGTATCACTTGATGAAACTGTAAATGAGAAAGATCTAGATGACATATTCTGGATTTTTGGTTGCGAGTCTTCAGCTGTAAGTAGACAACAGATCATAGAGATTAAATTATCTGAATGTTTCAGAAGTTTAGTGTAAAGCAAAACTGCTCTTGGGACAATGGGTGTCTATATGATGACCATTTGTTAAATACTGAGAATTTCAGATCCCCTCTTAAACAAAGAGGCAGTATGAGATAACAATGACTTATGTAACTGTGTAATGCCATTTTCTTATTGTGACACTTAGTCCTGTTGGTCAGCTTGGACACCTTGTGTTTAGGCTGTTACTTGTTTTGTGAGGGTTAAGACCTGGTGGCCAATAATTTCTGTCCCACTGCAATTTTTGTTGCATGTCATTAGCAAGTATCAACAGTACTTCCAATATGAGGACTACTGAGACATCTGTACGCCGTTTTAATATAATGCTCTTGTCATGCTAGATAAATACAGGTATGTATGCTAATAAAGGGCACTTTTTTTAACCTAAAAAGCTGATTAAATCTTGAGGTAGACTGGTAGTATAAGCTAGTTAACAATGAAAATTGACTGTGAAGATAAAAATTTCTGTGAAAGTATTTGACTCTATGTTTCTTTGTGTCAAAGGAGCTAATTGCTGAGGGTATGGGGGAGGAAACCAAAGGCATCCTTAGCACGCCATTTAAGAGAACTTCCAAATTCTTGACACATCAGGTTTTCAACAGGTTTGTGAAATTGCTATATATCTGATATTTTAATTGAATCTGAAAGTATCTCCTTTCAAAAGTGGTACTGGAGTCAGTTGAGGACAGTTTTGTAGCTGTTCATACAGTCACATGTTACTCTGAAATAATTTACTTTTAGTAGCATTTTTAGATATCTTTCACATTTTAAATGAGCAAAGCAATACTCATGCTCACATGGGTGATGTGTTTTTCCATTAATCAGCTACACTGTACAAGCTATTATTTGAGGACGTAGTATCAGCAGACTTAGTAGAGCCCTTATATTCCATATTTACCGATAGCATTTCTGAGCAAATGATAGTAGGCATTTTTCATCTACATTGCTATTAGCAAGCATAAAGTACCAATTTGGAAAGAAGTACCTCGTATATAATAAAAATTATCTTCAGTCCTAATTCTTTTTTTTATGGCTTTTCCTATGTTAGAGCACAGATCAACCAGCTGGTATAGCTAATCTGCTTGCCTTAACACCACATTTTGTGTTCTCCAGCTATCACTCTGAGACAAATATCGTGCGGTACATGAAAAGATTAGAAAACAAAGATATTTCCCTTGTTCACAGCATGATTCCTTTGGTAGGTATTTACCAAAAAGAGAAAAAATTAGGTACCTAGGTACATATTTATATATTTCAATAAATACTGACAAATATATTTGTATTTTTAGGGGTCCTGCACAATGAAGCTCAACAGTTCAGCTGAACTTACAGTAAGTTGTAATAATACTGTCTTACCTGACACCCACATGAGTAAACTATCTAGCCAGTGTCACTGTAGAGAAGTAAAGACTGCTTTTGGTCTAGTACTTCAGCTGAGAGGGAAGTTTCAGAAATAGTTAAAGTCATCAGCTCCCTTTTCTGCTAGGAAAAAAGCTCCAAAAAGTACAGTAGGAGTGCAACAACAGCAGGAGACTGCTTTGAAGACTCCATTTTGAAAAAAAATAATGAAAATAATTTTTTGGAACTAGGAATCACAGTCCTGTTCCCTCATGAGGTGTGGCAGTAAGTCAGGTGGGACTGGCAGTTCAATGCTTCTTTATCAGTTTGCTGTTTCTTAGGATAGAGCTGCTTTTCCCTGGGTGAGGAACTTGAGTCCCTAGATATCTCAATTTCTCTATGTGGTAGCGAATAAAGCAGAGTGTTAGCCAGGCGGTTTGGGTAACAGATTACTTTTTTGACTCTGAATGGGCTTCCTTTGCTTTCTCCTGATTGGCTTCTTGCTTTGATCTTTCATTAGGTTTCTTTTATCCCATTTCTCTCACTGCCTTCTCTGACTTCTTCATTCACCGTTTTGTCTTGTGTGTTCCCTTCTAATTAAAATGGATAGCAACAAAACTGGGAAACAAACTGAGTATTATGTGTTATTCCACATAACTTCTCTGTGTTGCCCTGTGATCCTACAGCTCTAAGTAAGGGTCAGTGACCTAGAAGGAGAAACTAATGACATTTAAGCATCTTCTGAATGTTAAAAAAAAAAAATTAATGGAATCATGGAATCATTTAGATTGGAAAAAACCCTTAAGAGCACCGAATCCAACCATTAACCTAACACTGCAAAGTCCACCACTAAACCATGTCCCTGAGCAACACATCTACACGGCTTTTAGACACCTCCAGGGATGGTGACTCAACCACTTCCCTGGGCAGCCTGTTCCAACGCTTGAATACCCTTTCAGTGAAGAGATTTTTCCTAATATCTAATCTAGACCTCCCCTGGCACAACTTGAGGCCATTTCCTCTTCTTTGCCTTTTTTCACTTGTTGCCTGGGAGAAGAGACTAACACCCATCTCGCTACACCTTCCTTTCACATAGTTGTAGAGAGTGATAAGGTCTCCCCTCAGCCTCCTTTTTTTCCAGACTAAACAACCCCAGTTCCCTCAGACACTTCTCAGAAGACTTGTGACTGGCCTCCAACTGGATTTAACTTCATTCACCATCACTCTTTGGGCCTGGCTATCCAGTTTTTTGCCCAGCAGAAAATACACACATACAAGCCATGAGTAGCCAGTTTCTCCAGGAGAATGCTGTGGGAAACAGTTTCAAAGGTTTTAGTGAAGTCTAGGTAGACAACGTCCACAGCCTGTCCCTCATACACTAAGCAGATCACCTTCTCATAGAAGGAAATCAGGTTAGTAAATCAAGACCTGCCTCTCATAAACCCATGCTGACTGGGCCTGATCACCTGGCTGTCCTGTAAGTGCTGCGTGATGGCACTCAAGATGACCTGCTCCATAAACCTTCCCTGGCACCAGGGTCAGACTGACAGGCCTGTAGTTCCCTGAATCCTCCTACTGGCCCTTTCTGTAGATGGGCATCACATTTGTTAACCCCCAGTCAAACCTCCGTGTTTAGCCAGGAGTGCTGATAAATGGTGGAAAGTGGCTTGGTGACCACTTCTGCCAGCTCCCTCTGTACTATTGGGTGGATCTTGCCCAGCCCCATAGACTTGTGTACGTCCTAGTGTTGTAGCAGGTCGATAACCATTTCCGCTTGGATTATGGGGGAGTTATTCTGCTCCCCGTCCCTGTCTTCCAGCTCAGGGGGCTGGGTATCCCAAGAACAACTGGTCTTACTTAAAGCCTGAGGCAAAGAAGACATTAAGTACCTCAGCCTTTTCCTCATCCTTTGTCACTATCCAATACGCAATGGAGATTCTTCTTATCCCTCCTTTTGTTGCTAATGTGTGTACGTACACATTTTTAATTGTCTTTTATGGCAATAGGCAGATTAAGTTCTTGGGCCCTTCAAATTTTAAATTCTTGAAGCCCTTAAGTAGGCTTTGACCCTTCTCCCTGCATAACCTCACTACATTTTTGTCATTCTCCTGAGTTGCCTGTCCCTTCTTCCAAAGATCATAAACTCTCTTTTCCTGAGTTTCAGCCAAAGCTCTCTGTTCAGCCAGGCTGCACCCTACAATGAGGCTGGGAACCTGTCTTACTACACAAGAAATATTTAATTTTTATTTGAGCAGAGGGCAGCTTCTTTGCTTCACAGAATTTAACAAAACAAGAGTCTGCAGAATTTTTTGTTACAGCACTTTTTTTTTTTTTTTAATAGCCTGTTTCATGGAAAGAATTTGCCAACATCCACCCTTTTGTGCCCCTGGATCAAGCTCAAGGATATCAGCAGCTTTTCAAGGATTTAGAGAAGGACCTGTGTGAGATTACTGGCTATGACAAGATCTCCTTCCAACCGAACAGGTAGGAATTTTTTTCTGGACATTTGCTCCTTAACATCCTTATCTCCAAAAAAAATGTGCAAGCCAAAAATTGAAGAAGTTTCTAAAATTGAATTTGACAAAGAGAAGCCTTGAATGCAAGGTTGTAAAAGCAAGATTTGTTTTTTTCAAAACTGGAGAACCTTATTTTGTCTTGTGTCTTCTAAAAGTTTATTGATGTGGTCTTTTCTATTATTTTAATCCTTTTTCACATGTTTTCCTTTTTGTGAAGGCTGGTTTCTCCAGCATTGCTTGCTTAAAATGGTGATGTTACTGATGGCCTCCTATGAGCCAAAATTAAAGAGCTGAAATAGGAATAAGCTATATGAGCTGGCAACTATATGACTGTTGAAACCAATATTTGATGCACTAGGTAATACTAGGTTTGACTGAAGAATGCCTAGGATCAGCATGTTTGCTGGAATAAATAAAGCAGAGCTGAATGCATACTGCTGCAGCCTGTTTATGCCCATTAGTAATTTTGATACAAAATGGGCAGCTAGGACTTACTCTACACATAGGCTGTTATTCGAAAGGGTTCTTACGTTTCACTGCATGTACTTTACTATGCATTTCAGTATTAGTTTGCCTCATGGTAGTCAAGCATGTAGTCCCCTGCTATGTGCAGAAATGGGGATCAACTCAGTCACCAAAAGGATTTAGTATCATAGTGTAAGCACATAAAATGGCATACTTTTTTCATCTGCTATTTGCAAGAGGCAAGAGCTGCTAATTAATTTTTGTCCATTTGTAGTTTAATCCATGGGAGTGCTGCTTTTAATTTGCTGACACTTGCTTAAATCCATTGAGAAGGGTTAGGGCTGGACAATTTCAAAGTTTCAGTAGAGAGCTGGCACTTTCTGGCTTGTGTGCTTATGTAATGTTTGTGTTTCTCTTGCAGCGGAGCCCAAGGAGAGTATACAGGTTTGGCTGCAATCAAAGCTTATTTAAATGCAAAAGGAGAACGTCATAGAACAGTAAGTGCCAGCACTAATACGGGAAAGAGCTTTGGGTGGAAAGTGGAGAAAGGAGAGTTGATTCAGCAGCTGGGACTCGCCTACAAACTAGGTTGTGTATCCTCATCTGTGACAAGCTCACAGTATTCCCTGCTTCCCTCATGGATCATGGGAACCATCGTAAAAGTCTTTGTTTACAAACAGTGGGAATGAGGAAAGGAGACTCCTCAAAGGGTGATTTTGCTGGGTCTGGCTGAGATGGAGTTAACTTTCTCCATAGCAGCCTGTGTAGTGCTTTGCTTTGGATTTGTGGCGGTGTTGATAATACAGGGATGTTTCGGCTATTGCTGTGCAGGGCTGTCACTGTGTCAAGGCTTTCTCTCTTTCCCACTTTGCCCTGCCCCGCCCCCTGCAGTGAGGAGGCTGGGGGTGGGCAAGAGGCTGGGAGAGACACAGCCAGGACAGCTGACCCAAACTCACCAAAGCCATATTGCATGCTCAGCAATAAAAGCTCAGGAAAAGGAGGACAGAGCAGGAGAGGTCATGGTTATGGCATTTTTCTTCCCAAGCAACCATTACATGTGCTGAGGTACCACTTTCCAGGCAGTGGCTAGACATCTGCCTCACTGTGGGAAGTAATGAATGAATTCCTCTTCCTGCTTTGCTTGTGCACGGGGCTTTTGTTTTCCCTAATAAACTGTCATTCTCTCAACCCATCTGTCTTCTCACCTTACTTTTATTTTCTTGTCCAGTAAGAGACAGGAGTGAATGAACAGCTGTGGGGGCATCTGGCCGTTGGCTGGGTCAACCCATCACAATCCTTTTTAGCACCCAGCTTGGGGCTTGAGGTAATGACAGTTTTGATCTGAGCATGCTAATTTGCTGGTTGGCAGGCTCCTGTGTGGGTCACAGAACTTGCTCGCTCTACTGTGTAGAGCTGTAATGGCTGCTTTCAGCTTTTGCTCTTTGCTGTGCCACTTATCACTGTATTTCGCTGTGCTTGGAAACATTTTGATTAAGGCAAAGGCCATATGCCTGTGCTGACATATGGCCTGGTTGTGATGCTGTTCCTGTGCTGCTTGAGCTACCTTGCAGAGAGAACAAGGGATTACACCTCCCTCTTTTCCTCTGGGGTTGATGTGTCCAGCTCTGTTGTGTGAGCTCCTGAGTTTTTTGTACCTCCTTATGTAAGATGTTTGATCCTATTATTTAACATTGTTGGCTTGCCATTGTGTGTGTGGAACCTGGTTTGGTCCTGGTGTAAGAGTAAAGAACTTGATGTTGCGCTGACAGAGAAATGTGCCCTGAGACAGTTGATCCCTGGGTGACAGGGCATGGAGGAGGGTTTTGGCAAGTGCATAGGTCTGTTATCACCTTCTATAACCTGGTATTTTAGACCTGAACAGGCATGCAATCCTATTGAATTGGCACATCACTTGGTGGAAGGGTGCTTTGCCTACTCCAGTGAGACCCTAGCATTGTTCTGGGGCTTGGGTTGCGCCTGTTGGGCATCTGTCTAGCACCGTCACGGCTACAGGGGAAAGTGGGCCTCTAACTTGAAGGACATGATGGTTGAGACAGGGTACCAAACCTCAACCACAGGGATTGCCCCAGTAGTAAAAACAAAGCACTGGCAGTGGAGATCAACAGGACTGTAACATCAACTAGTAAAGGAGAAGGAGGAGGAAGAGGAGGCGGAAGAGGAAGGGTCTGATCAGGAAGCAAGTCCTTTGGCAAGGAAAGGTAAGGAGGAAGTGATGAAATTCATCCAAGAGGCAGAAACTGCACCATCCCTAACCTTGAGCAAGCTCCAAGATTTGAAGAAGAAATACAGCTGCCAGCTGGACAACCATATTGCTGCCTGGTTGCTCAAATGCCAGGATACTGGAGGGGATAGTCAGGAATTGAGGGCAGGGAAGCCCAGCAGCTGGGATCCCTTGCTACTGACCAGGGAATCAGGAAAGAAATTGGAAAAGAGTTGACGATCTTCAGCCTCTGGAGGTGGTTCCTGTTGAGTGTCAGGTGTCCTCTTAATGGTGATCTTGTCAATTACTGAGGCAATTGAACCCATCCTGAGGAAGGTGTTCAGTATCTAAGAAAATTAGCAGTGGTGGAGGTAGTCTACAGTGACCTGGACAACAAACAGGTCTCCACAGATCTGCACAACATCCAGTACACATGGGCCATGTACAGGAGGTCTGTGGAAAATGCATGTGTCATACACCAATTCACTGGTGATGACAGACTGGCCACATCTTGAGATACCAACTGTGGACTCTCATCCCGGTTGCAGGGTGTTTCAAAGAGAATCCCTGTACTTCTCATCCCCACAGGCAGTGTCTTGGCTGTCAGGGGTACCCTATGGAGTCAGCCACCCCCTGCCAGAGGGAAAGGGAGCCCTAGGTGCACTCCACAAGGCTCACCTCAGCCTCCAACACAGACAACTATAGGCATCCCCCGTCACTCCACAAATCCAGATGGGTCCTGCCCCCTCCTACCCTGATGGCATTATGGTATACTGTGTGTCAGTATCTGCCAAAGCCTTATACCCCCGTGGATCCAATGTGCCAAGCCACTGGAGCCATACAGTTCATCAAACTTTGCTGCTGGTTGCTTTCCACTGTCTTGGCAGCAGCTGGTGCAGCAGCCTTCTTGATTGTTCTCTTCTTAGTGGCTGTCTGCAGTTTGGATGCTGTGAGTGCACTCTCTCTCTTCCTCATGTCCTACCCCAGTCATGCAGGAAGAACCAGCAGACTGAAAGACCCCTCTTATAAAGACGAGTACAAGGACAAGGCAAGTATACAATGATGCTTACCCAGCACACAGCCCCAAGGCACTGCTTATGCATTTTTTCTACAATTAAATCTGATCTCTTGACCTCTTATGAGGAAATTTCTGATATTTACAGTATCTTGGAGAAAATGCTTTAATGGCTTCATCACCCATTATCATATAATCACATTTCTTCATAAGAAAAGCTTTATTTTTTTTTAACATGCCATCTTAAAATTTAATCTAATACCCTCTCACTCTTGAAAGATGATGAACAGTTCTTCCCTGTTCACAGATGGCATATCATATGTTAATTCCAAGATTTTCTTCTTATATCCTTATCCATACTAATTTTTGTCTTCCTAGTTGGATTCCAGTTATTTGTCCATCCTTCTCAAAAAAGCCATAGCATAGCTTTGGTTATCCTCAGAGCTTCTGCGTCTCTTTTTATTTATTCTCCATTTCCTTTCTAGTTTTTAATGAAGTTGCTTTTTTCACCCTCAACACTGCAAGGTCTTTTGAGTGGAGATAGGTTCAAAACTACAATCCCAGTTGTGTATTGTTAAGATTTGTTTTCTTGTGTAATATTTTAGGTCTGCCAGGCTCCTGTATATTCTGTTTTGAATGCTGTTACTCAGTACTGTGGGATATTTTCTGAACTATGCAATCAGTTCTTTTAGTGACTTGGGTGATTTTGTATTAACAGGATATTTGGTGTTTCAGTGTATGTCTCCAATGTAAACCAGTTATGAGTAAGTTGAAATGCTAGGGAACCAGCACAGACATTTATAATGTTCTGTTAGGATGACCTTTCTCCACAGTGAAGACTTACTATTTATCTTTTCATTTATTTCCTGTATCTTCATGAATATTTACCCATGTGAACTGTACCACTTACCCCACTGGAAATTAGTTCAGGAACATTTTTTGGGACCACATCAAAAACTTCTTGGAAATCTGAGGTTAGGTCTTCCTCTTTCACACACTCATAGAGGTGACTGTAAATGGTAGGAAAAAAGTTCTTAGTGCAATAATATCCATATTTTCTGAACCTGATTTTATACTTGGCTTTGGAACTCAATTTGCCTTCTCACAATTGAAGGGTCGTTGTCCTGACCTCCTGGGAACTATAATCTTTATATGAGGAAACTACCTAAAATTGAATAGTGAATGTTGTTCTTGTTTCTTTCCTGCATCTACATCACCTCAAACTTCTTGGACATGAGCCACTCTACAATTACAAGCTTTGTTTTGTGAGTAGTTTTACTCATAAGGAAGTGAAATTAGGTTGAGATTTTATTCCTTGGATGGTTATCTACCGATTATCCACATATGTTTTGCTGTTTCTCTTATTCTGTGCAAGATCCTTGGGCTTCTGTGAGTGTCTATGGTACTTCTATGGTCAGAAATACCCAGAGGTTAACTGCACAGAAGAGGGACTCTTGGGGTTGCTTGCAGTTACTCACATTTAACAGATTTCAAATGTTACAGTAAAATCAAGACAATCTTGGGAAAAAAAAAAAAAAAAAGAAAGCCCACAAATCGCAGTGACCTTTTCTCCTGGGCTGGAGGAGGTACATAAACCAGCAGATCAAGCTTCTTGCAGTCGGCCTCATTTAGATTTGGTGCCTCTCCTGGAAAAAAAGTATTGGCATCAACTGACAGCTTACATCTGTCCACCCTGTTTCCTGATCAATAACTTCTGAACCCAGCAAGACTGGATGGCAATCTAGAGTCACTTTACATTCCTGCTATGCAGCTAAAACGAGTACAGATGTGCCCCAGCACTTCCCAGCACTGGGGCTGGGATCCTTGTGCATCCTTTCAGCGCAGCTGCACAGTAAAATATTGACAGTTCACTGCAAGAAGAGCACCTTTATATTTATACAGGTGCTGAGACCGATGGGTCAGTTCCTTGGAAAAGTTTTTAAAGTAATTAACATTTGTCTCAGCATCTCTATGGAACATGAGGCAGGGACTATCATGGAGTTTCTCATGAAAACAAAGAGCCTTACTGTGAGTTATTTAATGCAGCTAAGTTTGAGTAACTTACTTAATAACCTCAGTTAAATTAATCCTTCCAAGAGAATCATAGTAGACAAATGTTTCAATATCCTCACTGAATAGAAGCAAAGATTATTTTTTTTTCAGAGAAGGTATATTTATTGTCTTTATAAGGGGTGGAGTTCCTAGCAACTGTCTGAAAATATCCCGAGCTCCATTTTCCCAACATCACTAACAAGAACCTACATTTATTTAATGAAGTAAAAATACTTCTCTTTTTTCTTTTTAAATGAACTATATTGAGCATATAGGTAGCCATCTGAAACTTCTTAGCTATAGCCAAAGTATTTCAGTCTAAATGTTTGTTTTGTATAGAATACAGAAGAAGTTGCTTTGGAAGTCAGCTGAAGATGTAGTGGAAAGTTGGAATTAGATAGTTTTCCTTTCAAGTCATTCTACATATGGAGACTGATTATTCTAAAAAAAATTAGTCTTTTTAAAAAAGGGGGGTGAGAGGAAAGGATTTTAAAAGTGAGTATCTGATATAATATTCTGGAACTGCAGCCCTAAATATAATTTATGCAGTAAATGAAACTTTATTTTCCTAATGAGTATTTAGATTCTGATATTTGAATGGATTTTTGTCAAAGAAAATAGAGTTGCATCCTTGAGTACAAATGGCAATTTGCCAGTAAACATTCCCTCAGGATGCCTTTTGAAAACTTTGGCTATGAGTTGTTTCTGAGCGTAGACCATAATATTTTAAGATTTTTTAACTAGTTATGCTTTAGCCCCTGCTTCTTTTTCCCTCTGAGGTTTGCCTTATTCCTAAATCTGCTCATGGTACAAATCCAGCAAGTGCACAAATGGCAGGGATGAAGATTCAGCCAATTGAAGTGGATAAAAATGGGAGCATTGATATCTCCCATTTAAAAGCAATGGTGAGTATTTGATTAACTTTTATTTTCAAGGCAGGAACACTCCATCTCCTCTACGGGTAATAGTGTTGCCAGCTGAATTGGATTTTTCTTTGAGAGAAAATAGGGCAATAACAGTGAATACATGCTTGAAAATGAAAAGTAATTCCTTTTTCTGCTCACTCAAACTCTAGCCACGTCACACTGTGAGATTTCCTTGCAGGAGTCAGAGGGTCCTTCTACACAGTTGTCTCTTTTATAGCAGACCTTCTTGGTCTACATGTAGTATTTGAAATGAATGAAGCATGTTCAAGAGTGTGAAGCATTTGAAACTGCACTTTAGCTTTCGCTTAGTGAAGTTCAAGTCCACCTCTGCTGAGGAAGGTGTTGCTAGGCAACTTTTTCCAGTAGATTGGCTGCAGGTAAATCTTAGGAATCCAAGGGATTAGCAGGACACATCTCCAAAAATACATATTTGAGCAGGCTTTTATGGTAGTCATAGAATTGTAACACTGAAAGTAGGGAGATGGTCATTAGATCACATTATCTTGAAGGCCAGATGTTTCACTTGGGTTAAGGTCCCAGAAGTGACTATTATACATACATCTTTTAACACCATGCCATCTTCCCTGATTTAAAGTTCCATTTTATTGAAAAAACACTCTTATTCTATAGGCATTGCTGAAGAAAGAGCTCAGTATCTTTTGCTGACTATAAATGACTTAGACTAACTGCTGGTAGGCTTGCTTCTCACCTGTAAACATTTGATGACCTTAATTACATGTTTTTGTAAAAATCTTCTCTTAAGAAGCTTTAGGAACCTCAATGACCTTTTTTTTTCTCTCCATCCTTGCCATCAGGTGGACAAGCACAAAGAGAACTTGGCAGCCATCATGATCACATACCCTTCCACCAACGGTGTGTTTGAAGAGGAGATCGGAGATGTATGTGACCTGATTCACAAACACGGAGGCCAGGTTTACTTAGATGGAGCAAATATGAATGCCCAGGTACAAAATCTCCTAGGTGGGTTTAGTACAACTGGGATTGTACATTTCCTTGGAATAAAAATAGCACAGTGGTACTCAGTTCAGACCATAACACTGCTTTGTCACAAGATAGTACAGTATTTGAGGGAGAAGGTGAGGTTTCCAAGAACAATAATAAAAATTAGATGGTGAAAATAATTCTCTTTTATCTGATTTCGCCCTGAAATGCATTGTAAGATGCATGAGTTGTTCACTGAAATTGGCTTAGTTTGCCTAATCTTTGTCAAAGTCATTCTTTACAGACATGAATAAGATTTCCTAAAGGAAAAGACTGTGTGCATCAATTCTTGTTTATGATGCATCATGTTAAAGAAAAATGGAAAAAACGTATAACATTGTGGCAGGTATACCAAAAGTGTGAGTTCCAGATGCAGTATGCAACAGAGACCTATTTTTCTTGAATTACCTAATAGGTCTTAAAATGGCATATAAAGAATATTTTGAGACAGAGTATTCCCTTCACAGGTGGGTCTGTGTCGTCCTGGAGATTATGGCTCTGATGTCTCTCACTTAAATCTTCACAAAACTTTTTGCATTCCCCATGGAGGAGGAGGACCTGGAATGGGACCAATTGGAGTGTGGGTATCTCTTTATTAGCCTTTTTTAAAAAAAAAAAAAAATCCCTTAGTGAATTTTGGTTGGTAGTTCACTTAAGTACAGAGCCATGGATGGGAGAGGTGTACTGTAAACTTTTGTCCTTCTCCAGATAGTCATGTGCTGATCTCATGAATGGCAAAGGTTCACTTGTATTCCCAAACCCTGACTTTCATGTTGGCCCTTTAGCATGTATGGCAGACCTTGCTCAGCAGCCTGTTTTCTCAGTAAATGCAGAGATGCTCTGTGGACTTTAAGAGCTGATATTGTAAGTAGTCCGGAATGCAGAAGTGGTACATGAACTATGGGAATCTATCCTATAGGGCACTCATATTCCTTTAGAAGAAAATAATCTTACTCTTTAAAAAAAATTTTATTTGGATAGTTGCATGAGTATCTTGTGATAGGTTGAAAACTGAGTGCTGTCCTCTGTTGTCACCAGTTATGTCAATAAACTTTCTGTTGAAGCAGACATAGACCAGACTTCCTGGAGGACTGTGTCTGTGTCAGCTACCGCTGAAACTGTCCAGAAATGGTAACACAGGAACATGCATTTAAGTTCTAAAATCAATGTTTTTTGTTTTAGGAAGAAACATTTGGCTCCCTACTTGCCTACTCACCCTGTCATCAAAATACAGCCAGATAAGGATGCATGTCCTTTGGGTACTGTCAGTGCTGCACCTTGGGGTTCCAGTGCTATACTGCCAATTTCCTGGGTATATATCAAGGTGTGTAGACTTCTATAAGGAGTATGTATCAGCTGACAAGTCTGTTTCTGTTTCAGCAAGTCTGAGGACCACTGGAACCACACAAACAGGTTTAAGAGGAACTCGTCGTAAGATGTTTGCACAGACAGATGCGAAAGACTATGGCATGGTCATAGGTTATTTATATCCTTTGGAACAACTTGTTTTCCAGTAGTCAGCTGTTGTCTATCATGCTTGCCAGTACAAGAGCACACTTACCTTGCTTGGGAGTGTTTTTAGATCTGTTTCTTCATGTTATTCCTCTTTCAGACAATGGGGGCAAAGGGCCTGAAACATGCTTCTGAGATTGCTATACTAAATGCAAACTATATGGCAAAGAGGCTAGAGAAGCACTACAAAGTCCTTTTCAGAGGAGCAAGAGGCAAGTATTGTACAATTTTTCTTCTACAAAGCTGACATTTTTTTCCCTAGTGTAGAAGTTGGCTTGCAATGTGGTTCTTTTTTGATGCAATATGACAGCTGCATCTCAAACTTACCTTGATGTTGTTCACAGGAAATAACCTGCCACACTGCTTCTGTGGAAGTATTGCAACAAAACTGAGATACTTCAAAGTAGAAGAAAAAATGCCTGTTTGTAATTAGATAAAATGATGACAAAAATGGAGGAACCTTGGCATCAGATTGTTTGCCTTGAAGTCTAGTAGCAGATTAATGGACAGTAGAAAAAGGAGAAGCAACAAAGTTCAGACCTCCAAATCTCCCATAACCAATGGCACAACAATTTAAGAACTGGAAGCATTTTTTGGACCTGTATTTCCCCATGCACACTTCATCTGAAAAAAAAAAAACAAAACAACCAAATTTCTCTTATTTCTGCTCCTTATTCTTCTTTGTGAGATGGCAGAGAATACCCTTGGCAATGCAAAATACTTTAGCTACATGCTAGTTCCCTGCTATAGCTCTCCAGTCTTGCAGCAGGACAGAAGTAATAAATAAGAGGGGAACTAATTGCCTATTAGAGTAACTATCAGAGAATGCTATTTTGCTTGTTCTAAGCTGAATGGCACCAAAGAACATTTGAGTACAATATGTATGTTCTTCAAAATATATGTCTTAAATTTAATGGAATACACCTTGGCTAAACCTGCAGATTGCATTTTAAGATAATATATTATTTCCTCACAGAAGTGAATGGATGGTGCAAATTTTGAAGGATTCAGCAATGAACTGGAACAAAGTTCTTCAGGATCATGGATATAAATTTAGATAACTTCTGTCTTTAGCCTACTAACACCAGATTTGAGCTTTTCTCTGGCATAACATGAAACTGATTATCATGTACATGGCTAATTCAAGATAGCCTAAGAACTAAATGGTCTTGGGCCACTGACAAATCCAACTATTTTTCAGAATACTTGTAAATTATAGGAGCTACTTTGACCACCATTTCCTAGTTCTGCTCTTGGCAATGAGGCCTCTTAATGTGACGTGGGACTCAGAGGGACAGTCTTCAAATACCGAATTGTGTATCTCTTACCTGATAATCTCCCAGGTTTGAGTTTTTGCCTAAGTGGATATTTTTTGTCTTTTTGCTATGTTGTCTACAAAACCAGTCACAATAGACTGCTTGGTAAATTGCATTATTCTCCTAGTAAGTAAACATAGTGTACCCTGTTTTGTTTACAGGTTATGTAGCCCATGAATTCATTTTGGATACAAGACCTTTCAGAAAAACAGCAAACGTTGAAGCTGTAGATCTTGCTAAGAGACTTCAAGATTATGGTAAGTCCAATGTCTCTTTTTGAAAATATCAGCTTAAGTGAAGATTTCCTAACTCTCTTCTAACGGGAGACAGAAACATTCTAGTCTTGTGCTTATGGATGGTTAATCTGTCATGATCATTTCAGGTCTCCTCATGTTCATCAAGGGCATAGAGAGATATCTGCATCAATTGAGTTGAAGTAGCTACTTACAAGTCTGCTGCTACCTCCCCGGTTTTGTAAACTGTCCCTTCAAATTTGTGATTACATGACTCCTAATCATTGGAGCAAGAGGGTTGGAGCCAACAGCTTAATAAGATTCCAACAGAACCAAAAAATAAAAAGTACTTTTCAAGTAGGATAATAGGATTTAAATGCTTCCATCTTGATACAGTTTAGGCAGTTTTTTACACATGCTCTGAAGAATCTAATCCTGGCTGTCTTTTGGCTGTCAGACAGGATGACCCATTGAACTGCTTGATCCGGTGCAACTGTGCTTCTAACAAGTATGCATAAAAGGTGTTAAAACTCTGTCCAGTAATACCTCGACAGTGAAATAATCGAAAGCCCAGTTGTAATACCAAAAAAACCCACCCTTCCTGCTCTGTGTAAGTGAGCTGCTATGGCCTTAGATAGCATGCACCACTTCAAATAGATTTTTCAATGGGTATGGTGGTGGGTTACATGGATAAGTTTAGTAAAGTTCCATCCTCTGCAGCCAAAAGAGAAGTGTGACAAGGCTGTAATTAGCACTAGTGCAGGAAAGGCAATCATGAGAGACTACCTTTTATTTTTGCTTTGTGCAGAAATACGTACTTTTCTCACTTTGCCATTCAGCCTGTCATAAAAAGGTGAAGTGACGGAACACTTCTACTGAAGTGAACAGCCAGAACAGAAGTAACCTGGGAAAGAAACACTTCAGGCTGAAAAGTAACAAGGCAAAAATAGCAGGTTTTAAAGAGTGTTTCGTTAAATCAGTGTGTAACTCTACTGTAAACAATACAATAGCTTTACCCTTCAGTGTCTTACTTCTACAGTACACTGCCAACACTACTGATGAGTTCAGTCCTGTAAATATAGAAAAGGCTAGCTAATGCATATAGTAACTCATAACCTACTGTCAGTGACTGATCTCTGCTTTATCAGGTTTTCATGCTCCAACCATGTCCTGGCCAGTGGCAGGGACGCTTATGATTGAACCAACAGAGTCTGAAGACAAGGCAGAACTGGACAGGTTTTGTGATGCAATGATCAGCATTCGGCAGGAAATTGCTGATATAGAGGAGGGCAGGATGGACCCCCAAATTAACCCACTCAAGGTAAGATAGCACGTAGGGCAAGTTACCAGCATCAGCTTAACCCTTGAGACTGACTTACTTGAGACTATGTGAGCCCGCTTCCTAGTACTTCTAGTACTTTCAAAAATAACTGTTTGCAACAGTGAACACATGAACTTCCTGAGCAGAGAAGGCTATTTTGACAAGCACATGATCTATAATTTTCGAGGCCATCGCAAAGTAATGAAGGAGAGATGCTTATTTATCTGGTTTAAGAAGGGAAGTGGTATGATCTTAGAACTAACATAAAGATCAAATGAATTATTTTAGCAACTGCAGCACAAAATTGCTATAGACTCAAGTTCTGTTCAACTCCTGTAATGCTGTACTGGCTTTTTAAATACTGAGGGGATTTAGTGAAAAGCTGGAAGCATATTCAAACCTTGGGTAGTGTCTTCAGGCAAACTGAAAAAATTCCAAATACTGACTTGGTTCCTGTTTTAAATTTGCCTTTTTTCCCCAGATAAATGGTATTCTCAAGAGACTCTCTAGACAGTAATCTTTTACGTGCAGTAATGTGAACCTGAAAGAGGGTTCACACTGATACGTTCAACTGAATTCAGTAATTTCATGACCTAAGCATGTCTTTTTGCTTGTAGATGTCACCACATACTCTGAACTGTGTCACTTCTTCCAAGTGGGATCGTCCTTATTCCAGAGAAGTGGCAGCATTCCCACTAGTGAGTAAATAATAGGATTTTAGTGGTGTGGTAATACATAAATGTTCTTTCTGCTCGGCGGTTTTCTGGTCAGTTGGAGATGAAGCAATCTGGTAAGAATAAAAACTTCAGAGCCATTTGTACTGTTGCTCAGTTTTTATGTCTGGGAGCTCTACAGTAGTTTCATTAGTTTTCTTTTTCAAGACAAGGAAAAAAGATCTTAGAAGTCTCAACACATGAAGTGCAAACTTGGATTTCTAAATCTCAGTGCTTCAGTATTGGATGTTCCTGTTGGAAACAGCCCGTTCAGCTCTGATGTACTGCATCAGAGGCTCCCAAAACAGAGTCCCACATCCCAATGTTTAAAGCTCTGCTCTGGAGAATTTAGATGAGGTTTTGATAAGATGCACAGTCAGCATGGGGCAAGCCACACCAATGTGAGCCTGCTAAAAATAAAGGTCAAATTGGAGCTGGATACAACAGATTTCTTCAGAGTACTACATAAAATTGCTTCCACCATCTTAACAGCTAAATATACATGTAAGTAACTTTTCTCACCTAAAACTGAATTGCATCTATTTTTATTGCTGCATACTGTTTCACAGAGGAAGAATTTAACTGCACCTGTGAAGTTTGCCACCTTGTTTTACACAGTATATTATAACTATATTAAAAAGCACAGGTCTTGTTAGTCTCCTCCACGTTTGCTTGGTTCCTGTATGTAAGCTGATTATTCAAAGGGTCCTAGTTTTATTTTATCCCATGACATCTGCTTCTTTGCAAGCATTTGCTAGTGGACATGTTTATGCTTTTTTGAAAATCTAAATATTCTTTTGCCTGACAACTCTATTATACGTGCTTTTTAACTTTCAGGGATGGCAAACAGATTTGAAGTATGACTTCACTTTAAAAAATCCACTTTTCCAGCATTTGTAGTTTTTGAAATTTCTAATGCCTATTACAATTATGCAGATGCACTTGGCAGAAAAATTGAAATAGTTGTTTTTTCTACTTTAGCCATTTGTGAAGCCTGAAAGCAAGTTTTGGCCCACAATTGCTCGCATTGATGACATATATGGAGATCAACATCTGGTTTGTACCTGTCCACCAGTGGAAGCCTACGAATCTCCCTTTTCTGAACAGAAGAGAGCATCTTCATAGGATTGCTTCCAGCTGTCTGGATTTCTGAGTCCATCAGGGTGGTCTTTTCCTCCCAGACCTTATTGGGGATTTATATACTGTGTATATTTTGGATAATCACCATGTTTGTTAATTGAATCACTGCTCACTCAGTTAAAATGTCAATACAATCAATATATTAGGTGTAAACAAAACGTGATTGTTCCACAGCAGTTGAAGTAGCCTTGATTCAGCATTTTGTCTGGTTTGTGCTAAAGTTTTAACAATTAACACCTAATTTGCAAACTGGCGTGGAGGATATGATTAAAAAAAGTAGAAAAGATGCAGGTCCATAAGGCAGTAGTAATGAATATTAACTGCAGAAGTAATTGTTTACATTTTGTAAAAAAAGATGAAGTAGATTGTTTAATTTACTTCACGTATTACCACTAGCATTGCTAGTGTTAAGATTTCATACTGTTTTTTTTTACCTACCAGTGTTAGTACTCTAATAAAATTGGCCAGAATTTTAAGTGTTGTCGTGTTCTGGATTTTAACTTTTCAGCTGGATTTATCCAACAGAGCAGTATGAAATGATGAAGCTTAAGTTCTGGTTTGTCAGAACTAACTGCCACAGCAGTAACAGCTGCTACACAAAGCAAAATACTAGCAGAGATTAATATTGAAATGAACCTCTGATATTTTTAATGAGCTACAATCATCAGTTTTACTGAGCAGTAACAAACTTCTTTTTTTCTGTATCACATCAATGTTTCCTCATAGTGCCATCTAATCCTTTTCTCTTATTCTGGAGAAGGCATGAAACACATTTTCATGACAGACTGTGAACTCCTTAGTTTGAGTTAGAGCTTGTCTAACAAAGTATTCTCCTTCCACAGTCACTCTTAGTTCAGATACTAGTTTTGGTTTATACAGTGCATTCAACTGTCCTTGCTTTGTCATGTAAGTCTACAGCTTGTGTAAAAATTGAGTCACAGCTTTAGCTCCAGCTGTCCAAGAATACTGACAGCACCCCAAGACCAGAGCCCTACTGCTATACACAATGCCACATTCAATTACTAAGTAGCCAGAATGCAGATATTAGACAGGAGTCTCTTCTAATCTGTCCCAGTCAAATTTATGTAAAACCAGTCCTCTCACCAGTTACACAAACAGACCGTATGTGTTACGAGTGCATTTGAAAGGAATCTGAGAGCAGGTCCGTGCAGATTCATCTGTATTTGATGCAAGTGAGCACCCCTGTAGAGACAAACTCATTCGGCCACACAAAGCAGGATTTTGGCAAATGAGGAAGCAGGTACTGGGGTAACACTCAGGTGGGGAAAGAACTGCACAGTTATGCACCTTACAACCAGCAACTACTTGACATCTTCTTGAGGGACTACATGCACACTCATGCCTGGGAGCTGCCTCTGATGAGACATAAATGAAGCTAGTGTTCACAGCACTATTTTAAGTACTGTACTTCTGTGTCCTTTGTAGTGAAAATTTTGGGACTGCAACTTTTTCATTACCTACCTTATGACTTCAATGGAGGCTTTAATTACACAAAGAGACTGCAGATGACAGGATACGGGAATGGATTTCATTAAAGGAAGGTCAGGCCACATATTAGTTTTGATATGAAAAGGAGCAGCTAGGTCCTAAAATGTCTAAATAAATAGTGAAGAGAATTAGAATTTTATACTCTAGAATTTACTATTGAAAAGGATGTCTTTCAGCAGTTACTGATACAGCACTAAGGGTATAAAAAGTTGTGAAAAAACACTGCCAACTTGTAATGTGAGGAAAGGACAGTCTTTCTGTGTTGCCAATCTAACTCCACAAAGTCTTGTCAAGCTACTTTAATGTTTGTTAAAGGCAATTTCATGGTGCTTGATTGTGTCTGTCACTGAAAAGATATATTAAGAAACTGTTTACATATTTTTGTATTAAGCAGAGAGCTTCCCATTGTTGACCTCCAACTGACAAATTTATCTCATCAAATAATTGGAGAAAGCTGTCAAATGGAAAAAAGCATTAAAAGATATAAAATATTTCACAGCACTCAACTCTCAAGTAAAGCCCACAAATGTCATATGCTTACTGCAAAGACAGAATGATTGTTACAAAGGTAAATTACATGTTTTCCCCATATAATACTGAGCTACTGTTTTGTAAGATATAGAAGTTCAACAGGATAAAAGAATCTGTCTACACCTTTTTTAAACTGTCTACTTAACACTAATACCAATTCACTTACTGAACAAAGGCTAAACCTTTGTTCTAGTAAGCACAGGAAAAGCTGAGGAGTTAAATATTGCAAGCTGTCCAGCAATGCTTGTTTTTTAAATATATGACTAGATAGGTAGTACCAACATTATGTATTTTGGATGCAACTGAAATCCTAAGTATATTGGGGGGGAGAGTGGGGAGAGAGAGAAGTTGCTTATATCAGATGAAGTGAATAAGCCATTAAAGCCAACTTTCAGCCACAAAAAAAAGCACTGCCAAGTGCATCTCAATGATTGGTTCATTACCACACCAGGGTAAGGGCATGATCTTCAGTTACTGAGAATGACATGTATCCTTCCATATGTGCTACTATATATGCCTACCTTGCAGGCTACAGGCTGTCAGAGCAGCCCCATGCCTACAGCAGGAATCTCTGACTGATGCTGTGCAGGGCACCCACAGCTCCCAGCTGCCGTGAGCTGGCTCTGGCAGCCGGCACTGCCAATGCCAAGGGGGCAGGAAGGCCTCCCTCCGACTCCAGTACATGGATTGAGCACTAACAAGCTTCTTTCAAATGCTCAGTAGAGACCAGAGTAACTAGATGACAGCCACTGCTACAGAGTATGTGTGAGCCCATGGATATCAATGGCAGGTTATTTTTTTATCTTAATTAACAATGTTTTTTCTGCTGAGAAATGAGTTAAGGAATATAAAGCCTCATGTCTGAAAAATAAGAAGCCCATCTAAAGAAAGCATTTAGTAATCTGAAAAAATAATTTCTATAAAAATGTTCCAATTTAAATAAGTACATAATAGTAAAAACAGAATTGTCAACTTTTCTGAATCATAAAATATTTAATAAGGTATATTTGGGGGGGGGGCATATATTGTATATAAAATTTCAGATCACAATATGAAGCGATTTGAACCCTCTCCAAGCTAGCACTGCCTTCAATGCGATGTAGATGTATTGCCACGGATACAAGACCTACTAAAAGCATACAGTTTAACTAATACAGAAGTGGCTTTCTTATATGAAATATTTTTTACACAACTAGAGTGTCTTGAATACCCTCTTTAAGTGCAAAAAACACAGATCACTTTACACTAATGCAGCAACAATGCATTCATATTGTTCTCATTAGTCATTAGTAGTCAACTTGCATAAGATACAAGAAAAGCACAATGAAGCTCACAAAAATAGACTAAAAATCAGCCTGTTCTTGCAAAAAAATACAGCATAATGGAAGAAAAAGACAAAAAAGGATTATGCACACCACAGAATTTGCTGTTCTTAAATCCAGCTGGCTTAAGTGCTGTTTCTGGGTTTTTTTTGCTTTTTTCAGGGGGGAGGAGGAGGGTGAGGGGTTGGGGGGGGGGGTTTTGGCTTGGGTTTTTTTTTTTGTAAATCAAACCACATGGACCAGGCACAACTAATATTCAGGAGGCAGTGTGTAGCTAAAACTTCACTAACTTTTTGTCATCCCCATAATTTATTTTCCTCTGTCCTGAGGTAGTTACAAAAAACAAATCATAAATTAAGCATCAGCTAGACCAGTAAGAGCTGAGGCTTTTCTTTTTTTTTATTTTATTTAAAAACTATTTGTTAACTGGCCAAAACTACCCTTGATGTTAAAAGACAGCTGAGAATTAGAGTTCTCGCTACACCAAAAAGATGGCTATGAGGGAAAGAGGGTTAGCTGCTTCAAAATGTGACAATATATTGAGCCATCAAGCTGGCTGGTCCACTGTTGCATTCCCCATATTTATTCTCCTTTACTGTCTATAAAGTCACTGTGTGAAGTACGGAAGGATCCGAGCACATCATCGTCCTTTACTGTAACCAGGGAAGAACTGGTCCAGTAGTGTCTGCAGTATCTTGTTGGGAACCATGGTGTAGCCTTTTCCCAGGTCATAGCGGCAGGCAGGGCAAGTGAAAACTTCAGCTCTGAAGGAGCGCTGTAAACAACTCTAGGACATACAAAGGCAGAGAAGTAAATTGTGAGAACTTTGGTTTAGATGGACAGCTTAACCAGCAAAAACTAAGGACTCACTGTAAACCAAAGATGCAATCTGCTGTACTACCAGAAAAAAGAAAGACATTACTAAGCCTTCTGGCTCCTGCCTCTGCCTTTATGACTAAAACATACTAACACAGGAACTCTGCATTGGGCTGGGACGTAAAATACTGAGCTTGGGAGGAGATAAAAAAGTCACTTTTGAGACTTCCCATTCATTTCCACTAGTGCCTTCCTGTGAATCTCAGCCATGTCTGCAGCTTCCTTCTAGCTTCCCAGTTAAGATTGCTACAGTTTTGCAGACCTTCCTTTCAAGAGGAAGGTGAGTATACCAGGTATATTGTTCATGTAATAATCTCCATCTACCTCATTGGATGAGATTCAGTTAAGCCTTACAGACATCTGTAGAATAATACAATCTCTTAACACATTAGCATCAGTGCTGCCCTCCTTACCATGTTACCACAGGCTACAGATAGACCAAGCATGTGAGCTGAATATCAGAAACTTATCAGGGCATCTCTGTGCCCAAACCGCAACAGCAGATAACTACCAAACTATTTCTTACAACTTTAACTGTATGTTACTTTGTATCCACAAATATTTTCGGACATCTTCAAATACTGTGCTTTCTGAGACTGTTGCCATTCAGTTTTCTCTTCTCCATGATTTTCCACTTCCCATAATTTTAAATATTAACCCCTTCACAATACTTTTTATATTTTTTTAAGGAGCCATAATCATTCTACATGTACAGGCCATCCATTACAACACAGATTTTTACTGGAGTGATACATATCTTCTTGAACAGTGAACTTGCATTATCAAATATTGTACTAGAATGATAAGAGTGAGTGAGTTCTTTTAAGGTCTTAGGCAGAAATACTAGGTGTGGCAGGCAGAGTTCAAATATACACAATTCAATGTGTGATTATATACACACTTGTGCTACAAAAATTAATTCTAGTACAAAATGGATTCTAAACTCCTTACATTATACCCAACTGATCAAGATTTTAAGAGACATGAGTTATAAATTGGCTCATGTGGCCCTCCAACCAAACACAAACAATGCCAACAAGATAACATAACTTACTCTGAATAAGCTCAAATTATTTTCTTGCATTTGCCTTGCATCCTTTCAACAACTCTTATTAATAAGAGTGCTATGCAATTACAAAATCTGGTTTTATTGCTTAACTATGTAAAATTATTGTTACTGTACCAACATCTAGCTCCTGGACCAAAGCAACTCCTAAGGTAATTCTACTGATCACAAATGAATGACAGCAATGGGAAACTTTACACACCATGTCTATCAGGAACTATACTAAACAAACTTCCACTCTTTATTACATAAAATTAAGGTTACACAGCAACCATTGAATGCAAACTTGTTGCGTGTTTTTGTTCAGAATGTTAGGCAATAATTATTGTCTTTCTAAAATACATATGGCTTTGGTGACTGGTGTCTTGGAGCCAAGAAAACAGCCCAGAGCAAGACCGAGTTTATTCTTACTTTACAGACGTTGTGGAGGCACTCTGTTGTCACTGGCTGGTAAACCAGCTCCTGGCAGCAGACGCACATAAAGGATTGTTCCAGTTTCTTCAGAAAATTCTAGTGTAGGGCAAATGAATAAAAAATACAAACTATTACAGTTCTTGTAAATTCCACTTACTACATAAAGATGATGAATGTCCAGAAGTTCTTAAGTCCTTCACATCCCTGAGTGTAGCTTTCTAAAAGTAACCAGGAAGCAGGTCTGTAACTGCTTAACTTCCCTGCTCTTCCACAAATGAGAGAACTAATGTTTTAAATATTATTTACTTGCTTGTATGAATATTGTTATAAACAAAATAAAACAGACTGGAAGGCCCCTCATGCCTGATTCTTAGCATAGGTCAGAAAATTTAGTAATTATATTTAGTAACTGGTGATAGAAATTTGCATGCCCCTGAAAGATCTCTGCTTCTCTGCCAAGGGAACTTCTGCTAAGAAAGCCACATCTGCACCTTCTCCCATGCTTATGGATTATGGCTAGCTTAGTGGCTTTTTCTCTCCTCAGGCCAAATTCTCTGCAGTGTGTGAATCAGCCTCTCAGGTTTTTAAGTCTTCTCAGGGCATCTCTGGGGAATCTCAAGATACATTTGTATCAGGTGTTTTATACACACAAGCATGCTTATCTCCAGCACGTCAGTGATCTCCAGACTTCTCAAGAATACAAGCCTGGGTATAGATCAAAAAAACCAGATCTACGGGTAATCAATATATGGTTCTTTGTAATAATTTTTAAAATAACAGATTTCTCTTAAACCACTAGCTAAAATTGAAGGTGGTTGTTTCAAGGAGTAAGATCTACATTTTCACAGCAGCGATGCAAAGCTACCAGTGATTCTCAGTGCCTCTAGCGGCAACCAAATGGAAATTTTACAGAAATTATGGGTAGGAATTTGTAGAAAAATGACTTCTCAGTAACTCTACAGCTTTTAAATTAATGTTTTCTCCTTTTTGCTAACACATAGCTCTGTTGCCTGTCATGCACAATTTTAAGAGCTGAAATTCCTTCTAGTCATTACACTGGGTAGAAAACAGGGAACAGCAAATAACTTTACACTATCAGTTCCTACACAAAGGCAACTGCAGCAGCATTATGGCAAAAACTAGTACTGTAAGTGGAAGAACAAGGTGTTATAGATGCTTTTTCTGTTACAGAAGCAACATAAATAGCCACTGGTAATTTTCAAATGGACTAATTATGTATGGCCATTTCTAGATATCCATTTTCCAGGCAATGGTTTGTTTTTCACTGAGTTGAGTTTGATCAAGTTATTTTAACTTCCTAGTCCCTTGATTTCTTCCACAAATCAGCTACAATAACTATGAACTTGACATTGGTAGGACTAAATATCAATGAAAGACATAATATTTCAGGAGGTATTCCTTTTGTGAACTTTTTTTATCTAGTGTCTATAGTCTCTTCCATCTTGAGCTATTCTTGCTATTTTCTTGACATTTAGGGGAAGCAAAGTATTTCCTATCTTACTTGAGGTTCCCTCTTCTACAGAGTGGGATAATCTATATTAGGATGAAAATATTTTCATTTCATATCTAAATTTGAAGATAACAGTTCTTCTATCTTCTTAAACAAAGCAAGCAAGTTGTATTTTCTGTCATAAAACTATTTTCTGTCTAAACAAAAAGTAGTGACTAGCATTATCTTTCTTCATGTCTAATTTCTCACATCAGAACAGCACAAAAATACATTTAGAATTTCAGAGAAAACATGCTGCCTTCAAAAATGAAAAGAAAAATGAAAAGCCACTTCAAAATGTTTTTTGAGCAAGAAAATAACTCTTATGCACGGGTAAAACGAGCCACCAATAGCAAATTGCACAAGTGAGGATTATTTTCTTGAAATCAAAGTCTTATAAACAAAAATAATGCTAGACACAGTCTGTATTCAGCAAAACTTCAACAAGCAAATTCAGTTTTAAGAGAGGCTCAATATTTCTCCTAACAGTCTAAAGAAATGGTAAACATTAAGTATGCATGCAGCAAACATACTGGTCCTTCCTTAAGAGAAGCAAGTACTTCATCCCACAGTTTCTGGTTCATGCAGTCTTCTCTAATCAGCCATTGCTGCTCTTGGGTCAGCTGGAAAGCTTCTCCTTTCCCTCCATCTCCCATCCTCATGGCTTTGGTTGTATTCATAGATTCCTCTATACCTGCTTATGATTATGACCACAGTAACAACAGAGTGTTAGTCTCAACTAATAAAAGGGGAAAACAGAACTGGTTCTAGAAGGCTAAAACATGGATTACACTCATGAAATGTGGCAATCAAAACCCTACTCCAACTCATACTGTTCAGCATTGTTTTGGACTGCAGCACAGCGTTGCACAGAAGACTGTTCATTTTTCTACAGAGTTTAAGAGGAAAAAACCTGTAAGAGCAGTAAATAGGATAAGATCTCTACACTTCTACTTAATTACAGAGTATGTGCTTATCAATTTACATTAGTATTGCAAATAACTTCACGCTTCGGTAAAGTTTTCATGCTGCTGGCTTAATAAATGTTACATGGCAGACTTTGCTGATGAATGCTAAAAAGCAGAAAGAAATACCATCATCAATTGTCCTTTTCTGGTTTCCGTTACTCTGGCTGGTTGGCTCCTGTTTCACAGTTTGCTTTTTAACCTTATCTTTCTTCTCTTTACTAGCCATGGCTTCCAAATAACCTTCTGGATACTAAAATAAAAAAGCACAGATTTAAAACAAAAGCCACTGGCATACAGGAATTCCCAAATACCAACATGACTCACTTCTAACTCCTCAGTCACACGGAGAGAAAAACACAGTAAAATTCACAGGTTTTTCTATTTCTCAGACAGACTCAGCTATAACACCATTTGCTTGTAGAAATTATTTCTGGCCTAAGGATCACAAAACTGGATTAAAACTTAATTTTCCCATCCATATAGGTAAAGCAATTCACTACTAAGGCAGAAAGCTTCATCCACTGTTCCTTCTGGTGTGTCACTATTACAGGATACTTCAAATCTGCAGATAATCTATAGTGGTTTTTTGTCATTAAATCCTGGCACAGTGAAGTACAAGAAAAAAAAAAGGGGTCTTTCATTTAATGGACTACTATATCTGGAATTTGTTTACTGAAACTAAGAACTGAAACAATTCTGCAAGCCCTGCTTCAAACCTGTACGCTCAGACCCAGTTTCTTTGACCGCTCCATTCCTTCTGAAGTCCACGGTGCAGGCTCAACATCATCTCTCCTCAAAAGATAGCGCCAAACTAAAAATCCACATTTTCCAATTTCTGGCCAATATTTCACCACCTAAAGAACAATAGAAAATTACCACCATTATTGTATCACAAGCCAAAGACATGCGCATAGTAATATTTTAACTGTTCAGGAAGAAATGAGAAGACTAAGTTATACATTACTACTATACAGCAGCTCTTCTATCAGGTGCAACATTTTTGTATTTTTGATAAATGCAATGCTCTTAAAAGGCACACACCTTTATTTAGATGCTGAGAAGTCATTAAATGCACAAAAAGCTGCAATATATTTGGAAGAAGCAAGGAAATAATTTGCTTGCCAGGGATGAATATGACTCAGTAAGCACATATAAAGTAGCTTATATATTCAACTTTATATATCCTATTATGGCTTATGTTCTCTTATCACTTCCCTGAATAATTTCATTTCAGTTCTTTGCATAACAAACTAAGGCTAAAAAGCTATCATGGAGAAAAAATAATTATTTATTTTAAGTAATAATGAAGAATTTGCAATGTAACACATATGAGAATTTTTAAAACAGCTGAAGAAAATGTTATGCTGCACTCTGCAGAAATCAGAATACCTTGTAAATGCCATCATATCTGTTGCCTTCTTCTGGGGCATATTTGCTGATCCGCCGTCCTTTTGAACTGCGCACTACTCTGACTGGCTTACCAGCTCTCCAATTCTTAGACTCTGCTCCATTTTTGTCATCCAGTGGGGCATCACAGTTAAGGGCCAATGCCCTAGAAAGAGATGTAAAATCTTCATAAACTAGTTTGTTTCACACGACTGATTTTTGAGAATCAATGTATTTACGTCATGTCTATTTCCCTTGTCTAATTATGCTTTATCAAGCAGCATAGAATTTTTCAGTATATTCTTTAACAACTGCAGAACCAATGGAAGCAATGAGATCCATGCTACCATGTATGGTAAGAAAAAAAAGATGGGAACACAAAATATTGTCAAGGTTCCAGATGGAAACTCAGCTGATATTGCTAAATAAAACAAACCAATAATTTCAGATTTAATATCCTTTTTTTTTTAAAAAAAAAAGAATCCCTTCCTAAATAGCATTGAGGGACTTAGAAGAAAATTATAACAAAAGGCAAACTTTCCCTATTGCTACTACCCATTAACTGCAGAGTTTAAGGCTTTTTAAGTATGTACACAAAAGTAATTAATATGATGAAAAGCACCATAGACAAAAAAGTACATAGTAACCATCCAAGAAACTCCAAATAATTGAATTCTCTCACATAATACATAAATTGCCTCTAAGTAGGAGTTAAACAATAGTAGCTAACTCAAGGACAAGCAAACTCCTTTATCCACTAACTACGTGAAGATCCTCTTCTAGAAACCTGGAGCAAGAATTACTAGACCAAGCTGCCAGAATGAACGGTATTTCCACTATCACAGCCTGATTTGACCAGGGATTGAAAACCCTTCAGAATAAAACTCAAACTAAACCATGGATTTCAGAACAGAATAAATAATACTGTTTATAAACAACCATAGTATGAGTAAAGAATTCACATCGTACAGAATAGTAAGAGACAGGCATACAATGCTGACTTTAAACACTTATATAAAAATAAAACTTAAAAAAGGAAAAATATCTGGACAACCAATACTGATTCAACTACATGGAATCATCACAATCTTCAGCATCAAAGGGCTTAAAAATTTGTATCTAAACCAGTAACTGAGAGCAGCACCTTACACTCCATGTGCACTAACGCCTGCAAAGCTAAAAAGCAAGCTTTGCCAGTGGATTTCTCATTTGCTAAGAGCAGAGAAATGCTGAGATCAGGGAGTCCACCTTTTAATTCTGTTTGCTCTAGTCACTAAATATACTTGTAAACTTATCGCTTGAAACCACTTCCATCTTCTTTCGCTCCTTCTTCCTCACACCATGTCCCCCCTCTCCCTCCCTTTCTCAGCAGCCAAGACAGGCTTTTCCTCTCTTTCCTCTAAGTACCACCAAAAAGCTTGAAAGAACCCGTCTCCACCCTGCTTGACAGCAGCACATCATACCTAAAGGCAGACCTGGCAAAGGAAAGGTCTCAGTCAATCTCAGCATCCCACAGGTATTTAGTAGTCAGTTGTGTAACAGAGATTATGCTCTTAGAAATAGAAAAGGATGGATAACGCTTTGTCAAGGCAGGCTTTTAGAGGATGTAAAAACACTGTAACCAGATGTCCAATTCATTTTTGGACATATATTCTTTTTCAAGTACTTGTTTTTGATACAGGAACACCCTGATTCCTTGCTTTTCATAGAAAACTATGGTGGAAGAAAGGCCTAGCAAAATAGAAAAGATCTATTTTAACATGGGAAAATGCTTTCTTCTTACTTAAATTTCATAATTGATTTAACCACTAAAGAACAAACTTAAAAAGAAACTCAGAATAGAAAATTTCCACCCAAGAGTTTTGACAAACTTCTCATTAAATTCAGAGTCCTCCAAGGGAAATTCTAGGACAATTTCAACCAGACACATGACTACTAGCTGCACCAGCAATATCAGCAATGTGCTTCATTGAGGTACAAGTGGTTTTTAAATCAACAAAACAACGCTTGATAAAATGCATCTTAGCAGCAGGAAGCACCACTGCTAAGAAAGGTAGCATGTGTAAGAGTGAATGAATACAGCAAATTGTCAGTTTTAAATTAAAGCACTACAATCCATCTCTTTGTTTTGGAATACTTTTTATCTTCAAAACTTACCTATTCATGTGTGTTAATGTCTGATCAAATGAATGTTCTCCAATCCTTTTATTGCCAGAAAGATCTCTTCCTCCACTCCCAGTGTAAGTGAATTCATCTCCTCGATCCTGTGCAAGAAGAGTATCCTTTGTTTTAACACTCCAAAGTAAAGCACATCAATTTAAAAAAAAAAGTTAGCTTATTTGTTCTATTTACTCGGACAGAGAAAAACTACACTCCAGTGCATGGAAAGATGTGTTTTCAATTTCAGCACCACCACCCTTCTACAGTAGTTGTGCCAGCACAAAGCTACTGGTCTGGATGTGACATATTGACCAGAAAGTTCTTATTTAAAAATTGCCTGCCTTAAAAAATTGGAGTTTCACATCTTTTAAAAAGCTGTTTTTGAAAATCAAAAAAAAAAAAAATCTGAGGAAGGGAACACATTCTAGCAAATGCTTACTTGCTCTAGAGCTTTAATTTCGTTTACAAGAATATAATGTTTGTAAAATACATGATAAATACCTTGGAGGGATCACTTCAGCTTGTCAAGGGGGCTAAGTGCTAATAAGTACAAACAGCTCTGCCTTACGTACAAGGCAGCTGCTTTAATGCAATAATAATCCCAGCTCTTGTGAACTAGCAAGAGCTTAAACTCTTTTATATTTGTATTTTGTAAGCTGATATAATACTGCAGTATATTTCCTACAGAGAGTTTTCTTTAAATTGAAAGAAGGTTGATATAATCTTTTACCATGAACCACAGAAACAGACAAAATCTACATACACATAAGTAAAGCAAGTATTACTATTTTCTTTAGGAAATATGTCACAGAAATTTATATTACTCCTGGCAAATTTAAGTATTTTTAGAAAGATACAAATATATTTACTATTATCTTTCCTGAGAGATGCAAATTTTGTACAAAGCATGAGGCCATATAAGAAGATAAATACTTAACAGAACAATAATTTTTATATAAATTTTAATAGCAAAAATCTTAACATACTTGTACACAGTAGCAAAATTCAGTCAATTTCTTACCACTATTAAAAGTCTGACATTATTAAGGATCCTGTGCAAGACTGTTATAGATATTACATGACTGACAACAGCAGAAAAAGAGAAAGTTAGAAAGATAAATGCTGGTTGAACAAGGCCATAGATTAATTATAGAAATTATGTTTATTTTATTCCATGTAGGGAAAACCTAACAGAAATTCATCTGCAGTATTAGGGTACTTCTCATTCAGAATTTATCTAGACATAAGAACAGGCAAGTGCTATGAATCTGAAAAAATACTCAAAACCTAACAAAGACATGTATAAACTGTGGTATATCCTAAAACAGTCTACTTATTCTGCTCAATGATTTCTAAACAACAACAGAAATTGAATGATGTTGTACAAGGAAAACATATGAAACAACTTCAAAAGAATTGAAGACTGACAAGACAAGAACTATTTACTATGAAAGGATGAAAATAAATTGTATAAAATAAAGTATCACATAATTGATCTGGGTTTATTTTTTTAGTGACTGCCAAGGCAAACAAAATGAGCAGATCACACAAAAATGCTTGTAAAAATAATAATATGAACAGGGATGGATTTGCTTGAGGAATCAGGCCCATTCAAACAAATTGCATTTTAACACTAAATAAGAAGCTTGCGACAAGTTCAGAAAACCAGAAAGATCTATGTTGGAAAGTCACGAATCCAGAATGACTTGGGTTTCATAACAAGGAAGAAACTGAACACATGATCATGGTGTGGCAGAGTGGGGAAAACTGCTAAGGCAGTTTTTTGATGTACCAGCAGAAATAACCTGAAATTGGAAGGTGATATTTCCCTCTTCTTAGAGCATAATGTTGAGACGAATATTGAAATAACAGATACATATATAAGAACGTAAAAAATAGAGGAAAAATGGAAACACTACATATGTGAGCAAAATGGAGAAAATCATCTACAAGACAAGACAGGTTCTTGACAAACAGTTTTGTTTATCAACAACTAGGTAGAACAACCTTCACAAGAAGAAAGTCCTGAATAGACATTTTTTGGCATAACAGACAAACATAAATCAAGGACAAATCACTATAGACTTAAGCCAAAAGAACTCAAGCAAGAAGGCATAATAGCAACAGTATTCCTAAGTGTAAAAGGGCTAAAATCATCAAACTTCCAATGTCTTCAGAGGAAAACTGAGTGGTTCTATGGGTGGTACTCTTTAACCACAGGCAACCAGAAGACATTGTGCTTGAAGACATAGCATGGATATAAGGCCTACACACACATGCTCACCTTTGAACACATTACACACTTGATTGGTTAAATTTGCTTCTCTTTAATTATCCAAGTGTTCTATGCATAACTAGGTAAAACTATATGGATTTGGGGGAAACTAGAAATCCAGGGGAAGAAAAATGGAAGAGAAATGGAACAATTATGAAGCACAATCGCTAAAGGTCAAATAACAAGAAGATGGCATCTTTTAACAGCCCCCAGCCTAAGGAAGACTCAGTTCCTCCCAGAAGAACTACACCCACTTATTTCACATCAGATATATACACATTAAAAAAAAAAAAAAAAAGGATTGCAGGGAACAGTTCCTAGAATTGGAGGAAAATGACAGATCTTGCTGTACAGGGTGCTGATCTGGATTCGATGAAGAGAAATGGGGAGGACATTTGAATGTCCGATACGAGAGCAATTCATAAACAAGGAGAGGAAGAAATCTAAGAATATGTAAGTGCTTGCACAGAGAGAGAACCTAGAATGGGTAGAGCAAGTGATGGACAGACAGAGAGTCCTTAGAGAAGAATAAATGTGGATATGACTATAGCCACGACAAGTAGAAGTGAAATGGCTATACTGGTAGGCTGGAGACTTAATGGGAGACCTACAGAACCTACTTCCATCATGGTTATGGTGTTTTACTTTGAAAGTGGAGTATGCCAGGAATATTCATGCAGCTTATTATTTGGGATGTTTTGATGAGTAATGACTCATTACAACAATTTCTCAATAGCTTTGAGTTCTAGCTACAGACAATGCAGGATACTTGTACCACCTGTAACAATATTCAACTGATAGCCTGTAGGTGGCAGGTAAAGGTGGATAGCCTGTGTGTGGCAGGTAAAGGTGGAATGTTATTTTTTTTCTCAAGAGGATCAGAAAGCAGAGCTGGAGATACTGATACTGCTATAAATTCTGCATTCAACAGTTAAAGAAAACATTTGGCAAAATGAATTATTGATGTCTATGTGTTCTTTTTTAAGAAACAAAATAACTGTCTAAAAGGCTATTGTCTTATCTTTCCCCCTCTCTTCCTTCCTCCTACCTTTTCCCCATTTTCTTACCTTAAAATACATAATTCTGCCATTTCTCTTCTGCTTTCCAAAGCTTAATTCAAATTCTTACACCAAAACTTTCTTTCAACAGCTAGTAAGACCTTTGTTTTTGTGTTTTCTTAATGCCTTCTGTATTTCTCTTTTTCATATGTTTTCTCCATAAAGTTATTTCTTAACTCTCCTGTTTGTAAAGTTTGATCTGATTATACAGCACATGAACTTCAGCCAGAGTAGCATTGACCCAGTATCTCATATAGAGGCATTTGAGTGGAAGGTGAGCCTGAAGGTCTAGTACTATAAGCCAGTCAGCCTCAGACATACAACATAAACAGATGGTCAGCTGTATTAAATAATACTCCACTACATAATCAGTCGTAAGTATAACAAAGACATAATGGAGAATGAAAAAAGTAAGATCATAGAATCATTTGGGTTGGAAAGGACCTTAAAGATCATCAAGTTCCAACCCCCCTGCCATGGGCAGAGGCACCTTCCACTAGACCAGGTTGCTCAAAGCCTCATCCAGCCTGGCCTTGAACACCTCCAGGGATGGGGCATCCACAACTTCCCTGGGCAACCTGTTTGAGTGCCTCACCACCCTCACAGCGAAAAATTTCTTCCTAATGTCTAGTCTAAATTTACCCTCTTTTAGCTTATACCCGTTACCCCTTGTCCTCTCACTACACTCCCTGATGCAGAGTGCCTCCCCATCTCTTCTGTAGGCCCCCTTCAGGTACTGGAAGGCTGCTATTAAGTTTCCTTGGAGCCTTCTTTTCTCCAGGCTGAACAACCCCAACTCTTTCAGCTTGTCCTCATAGCGGAGGTGCTCCAGCCTTCTGACCATCTTCGTGGCTCTCCTCTGGACTCTCCCAACAGGTCCAGGTCTTTTTTATGTTGGGGGCCCCACATCTGAACACATTTAACCATGTTAGTGTTAGCCCATCTGATCTCTGAACAATAAGTGAGACAGCTTCAAAGCAGGAAACAGCAGAAGGTACCTAACTAGTCATGGAAGTAAGTCAACATTTTCAAAAATAACTCCCAAATAAAAGTACTACACAACTGCTCTATGTGCACCATTTTTTGAGGTTTTTCTCATTCCTTTCAATGTTCAGTGCCAGAATGGTGGCTTTCCGGACCTTTAAACTAAACATTAATATGTAAATGATTCAGGCTACCCAACCTGGATTCACTGTCTTCTGCTCCATTGAAAATCAGTTCCAAGTTCAAGCCAGGTTCACCAAAGATACAATATGCAGAAAGTCTTTTCAGGTCAAAGACCCTTTTCTGTAGTGGAGAACTACTTAGGACATACAACAGGTTTTTGAGAGAATATTTTTAAATTACCATTGACTGCCTGGTGGAGATTGCCGATTGATTGTTTTTCTGAGGGCAAGAAAACCTGCTATCTGTACAAGTAATTTAATTAGCCTACTATAATCCTAGTTAAAGCAAGGTGAGGAAAACCCTGCCTGTCTAAAAGCCATGCTCTTATTATTTGACATTAATTTATCTCTATGCATATAATTGTGTTACTTTCACCCTTCTTTCATTTTCTGTACTTAAATGAATGGGAAACCCTGGTAAGAAGTTAAGTATTAAAGCCACTACCCTACAAATTATGTCAAGTATGTCCTTAGTATTGGACGTAACAGGAATGGAAAAATAACACATCTAAGTGAAAAGGAAGAAATTTAGTAGCTATCATATAGTGACATACTCAGATTTAGTCACATTACACTGGAGCTCCAAGCAGGTTTCAAAACCAACAGGGCACTTAGACCTTGGAAAAATGACAGCTTTTGAAAACAGCAAGTTTCATGGCATCAAGCATCAGGTTTTCATCTACATACTCAACCGAGGTGACACCCAATAAAGAGACTCTCAGTGTAATGGCTGTAATGAACTTGTTATGCTGGATTCTCAGTACTGTAAAACAGAGGTGGGAAAATCTGAGAGGAACTGTTCCCTTGGTAACGTCATCACTGCATGATAATGCAGAAAATTTATATAGGATACTAGATCTCTTTTGTATCAGGGCTCACACTGGATTTAGATCACAGAATCACAGATGACACAGGTAAAGCCAGCAAATTGGTTAATAAAGCAGCACCTATCTAGCTATGCTGCTAGTCACAATCGCCTTTGGTTATAAAACACTTTGGGGCTCAGACATGAGGCTCCTATTGCCACTTGATTCAGATTTAAAAGCATTTACCTATGCAATTCACTGCAATACTGGCACTGCACCTTTGGCGCTGGTGGAACTGATCAAGTACTTTCACTGTCGATCAGCACTTGTTGTTCTTCAACCCACAGCAATCCCATGCCATAGCAACAAGTATATTTGCATGGGGTCCCTTTTGAGTCATTAGATATGCTGTTCCTTTTTACACTCTCAGAATCTTTTACAAGAGGACGCAAATGATTACAGAAAGATATTTTTCTCCAAGACATTCTGAATCTTAGTTCAGAGATTTCTCATATGATCTTATATGCAAAAGCACTTAAAGAAGAAATGATCTTTGTTCAGATTAAACTTAACACCGCACACAATTGATTAACCATCTTTACAAGACTACTCAACCCATCAGAAATCTGGATCTTGAAACTTTTGCAAATAAGCAGTTTTAAGGCTGATACATAAAAACTATGACACAAAATAGGAGAGCAATTTTTCAACACAAAAGTGAAATTTCTTCAGCTACTTGCTTTGATGAACAGACAAGTCAAAATACTTTAATCATTAACACTGTGATTTGCACAATCACTGTTACTGTCCAATATCTAGTTTTTTAAATGTGAGTCTATTCTGAAACAATTCTTAAACTCCTGAAAGACTTCTCAATTTCTTCAGTTCATGTTCCTATTATGGTTACTATCAAGAACAAGACCAGAAGATCAGCAATATTAATGTATTCAAGACTCTAAAGCTAACTATTTTAATACTCTATCTTAAGCAGGTGTAGTCGGCCCGTGGAGTTCTTTGTAGTCGGCGTGAGGAGGCCTTAGCAGTCAGCGTGCAGAGTTCTGATGTCCAAGACGATCCAGTTATGATGAGGGTAAAAGCCATTTTATTGTGTGTTGCGCACTTGCCTTTATACTAAACTCTTTCAGATTTGGCACCTTCTAAGTGGATATAATAAGTTTAAATTCTTAACAACAAAGTTACTATTGGCTATTCCATATCCTGGGAAAGTAATTTCCACAGTTATGGGAACACAACTTCTAAGATAACTTAGTTGTGTTAATAAATTTCTCTCAGTTCCTCCTTATCTTTCTCACGTCCTGTATAATTAGATACCTCTGCACATCTGGTTATTTTTCTTCTTTCCAAGGATACTCTAACAACCTTATAATCACAAAGTCTAAAGTTAGTGTCATAGTTAGAATTCCATTTCAACACAAAAACACCCTTACATCTATGATTCTCTATCAGCCTTACAATTACGAAGTCTAAAGTTAATATCATAGTTAAAATTCTTCTTCAGCACAAAATGCCCCTACAGTAGGTAAGCCGTGTAACTTGTCATTAAATTCAAGGTTAAACATTTACAAGAGAGAGATTAATATGCAAAGATTTTAAATGCATGTAATTAAGAATGAGGTTAAGCTTCATGTGCAAAACAAGTTCACACAATGTTCATTTTGTAAACTATGACTGTACCATTTCTCAATCTTGAGGACAGACCCTGTACTGACAGAACTCATTATTACTGAGCACTCCAAATACATCCAGAACATCCCAGCTTCAACAAAGTTGTGGACAAGTCTGGTTTGGCAGGATTGTAAATCTTCAAAGGCACAGCACAAAAATGGCATGATCTGAAAGCTAGACAGTGAATTCTACCTCCTGCAATATATTTTTGCAATTATTTTACCCCAGTAGTGATTGGTTAATTTAAAGCTACAAGAAGAGCATGAAGATGACACATGTCAGCAGCATGCATAAATACTGCATAAAGTTTATAAACATATATATAAGTAAAAGTTTTCCAAAATGTATTTATTTCTCAACTTTGCAAAAATTTACACAAGTACCTATGCTATTCCACTGAAATTTAAGAGTCACTTCTCTTTTCTTGTTCTCATACAATAAAGTGACTAGATGTGAGCAAAGGATTTTATCTGAATTTTTATTTATAAGTTTAATTCCTGGAATGAGATACTGTACTTAGGACACTTATAGAAGTAAAGAGTTAGATTTTTCTGTGGATATTCTCACAGGAGTTTAATTTCAAACTTTTCCAAAAAGCAGGGAAAATGGAAGTAAATTGGGAAATAAAATCTGGCATATGAAAAAAAGAACTGAGGAAAAACTAATTCCAAAAATGCAACTGGAAAAAAAACTTCCCCTTGTGTTCTTAGTTTAGAAAATTGCAAAAAAGCTGACATTCATAAAAAAAGTAGGGTATCTATCTTCTGCAATGTTTCTCCCCAACTATGCCTCTTCAAAGTTATATATGTTGTCTAGACTATGACAGTACTTAGGTGCCCACAAAAACACATGATCACAACATCACTTTGGTGAATAGGAAAAGACATGCAAAGGATCCAATTAAGTTTATTAAATATTTTGAATTGAATAATTACAGCAGCAGAAATAAGGGGACAGCAGTATCATCACCAAAAAAAAAAAAAAATAAAAAAAGGAAAGGAGTCTGCAGCAACCCAATACAGCAAGTACAACTACTGAGCGACAGTATTATTCTGATCCACTGCCTAAGGGTCCTAGAGCTTGGGTTGGGGTTGACTCTAAGGACGTAGTAATGTATCCCAACACCAAGTACCTCCTCATGTGACTTGCTCAAAAGAGACAGAGACAATAGTCCGCAGCAGCAGCAGGTAGGTGCTGCTGGGAAAGAATACATTACATCCCGATACTATTTCAGCTGCCTATTTCTTTCTCCAGCACCTTTTTCTTTGCGATTAACAGCTATACATGTTTTAAAAAACAGACTGCTTACTGCTTTATGCTTCACCTCATGCATGATTCAAAATTCCACCTGATGGAGCAGGAAGGGATGTACCCTGTGTAAACATTATTTAATTGCAGAGAACAATAATTTATTCATAAATAAATGTTGGTCAACATCATCAGATGAAAGTCAGATGCAGTTACTGTTTTGTTTAGCAGCGTAATTGCTTTTGTTGCTCTACTTAGATGTTAACATTAAAGCAGAATCTTTTTGCAGAACCTTTGGGAAGCATAATACAAGATATTGAGACTTTCCTAAGAAGTTCTGAAAGTGCTCATCAGTAGGAGTCAAGAACCTTCAGAATTTCATAGAATAAAGTAACATGTACCTTTTTTTCTTGCTTCATTAGAATAAACGTATCACATATTTAGAAACACAACAAACCCAAAGGAAGAGGTATCTGTCTTGAAAGCAACAAAAATCATGACCAAAGCAGAACATAAAACATATTATTTGCACATCATTATACTATTAGATTCTAAATAATACTAAATTCAGACTCCGAAAGTATACTGAAATTTAACTAGCCTAAGCAATGTAAAATTCAGCTGTACTTGGGCTATTTTGCTTGAATATAAGAGCATAGGTATTCTT
Source organism: Syrrhaptes paradoxus (assembly GCA_013400615.1). NCBI lineage: Eukaryota > Metazoa > Chordata > Aves > Pterocliformes > Pteroclidae > Syrrhaptes > Syrrhaptes paradoxus. Next base: position 45,794 of record VZTO01012290.1, read on the forward strand.
TAAGAAAGATTTGCTTACATATTTCTCCCCAAAATTCTAAGAACTATTCTGTTTGTTATCAGTAGTTATTATTTTCACACAGTAGTTACTTTTTCACAGACATATTTGTGCAAACATTAGTTTTAGGATGAACAAACATGACTATCTTTACAAACACTGATACATTAGATAGTAAAACTGTTGCTTGCATAAATGACATACCACTTCATCTTCAAATCCTCCAGCTAACACAAGTGAATAAGCTCCATCATTACTGCGTCCATGGATTCCACCCACATGTGGTCTGTGCACACCCGCTTCGCTCACCTGGCAACAGAAAAAAGCCAGTTTCTAGCATTTTTTTTCCAAACAAACAGCCATCTACAATCACTTTTAACAATCAGCTTTTGGCTTAAGATACTGTACAGGGGTGTCTGTGGAAGGAGTTAATGTACAGACTGCCATTAGGGGTAAGAATTCCACTTGTTTTTAAGGAAGAAAAGCCAAAAGTAAGAACACCCAAAAAATGGGAGGACAATGTAGGACAGTGGTGACACTGGAAGGTGTAAAGGTACACTTTCTTCTTAGGGAAAAATTTCCATGATTCCTTCCATAAGCAGTATTTAAGACTGTACTCACTGCTATACACCAGTCCATACTTGTACAGTCATTTAGAACAATTCAAAGCAGATGGAGATCTGCCAGTAAGCTAAGATTTTACAATTCTGAGCCAAGGGACATCACAGTGACATGTGTAAAGATCATTACATGCATTACTATTAAGGTAACATTAAGGTAAATGTGACCAACTCAGAGGAGTACTATCATATTGCCTAAGGAAACAGAAGAAGCCATTGCAACCAGGTATGGATCATAAGCTAGTTCTCCAACCAGGATAACTCTAGTAATGCATGTGCAACTAAGCTGCAACCAGACCAGCTGAGAGCTGCAGCTGTATCATAAACTAGGAACATTTACTAAAGTCTAGTGGAACATCTCTTCCACAAAAATTTATTTAATAATTGTTTCAAACTACCAAATCATATTTTAAAAATCCACCCTTTATGAATAAAAAAGAGTCTGCTTATCAAATTATGTATTTTCTCAGTATGCGATGCCAAAAATACTACTTAACAGAATGAAGGCTCCCAGGAGGAAACCAATTAGGATCCTTCTTCCTACCTTCATATCTTCCTCCAGACCTTGACTTTGCCTGTTTTTCTCATTCTGCCCCTCCCACTGCTGAACTCCTTCTCCCAACCTACACTTGTAAGCAACTTCCATGAAAGCTTAAATTCTTCTTTTATAGTCTTGTAAATTCATAACACAATACATCAGATCAAAGGTCCATCTGGCCAAAAATGCTGTCTCTAACAACAGACAAGAGCTGTGCACAGTATGAAAACTATGCAAGGACATTGTGATACTTCCTTGCACAATTTCTCAGCATCCAGCTGTTTGTGGCTCAGACTTACTAAATCACTTAAAACTTTTGGATCCATAGTATCCAAGAGAGAAAAGACTTCACACTAGCACTGCCTGTCATATGAACTAATACTACTTTTGTTCATTTTGAAGTGGGCAGCTGACTTTTTTTGATGACCAGTTTTTTGCATTAGAGTCCCTAATCACTTTTTTCATACTGTACATTTTGCAGCCATCTACACCACACCATCCATTCAACATTCTTCCAGAATGAAAAAACTTTCCAATTGAATTAAAACCATTAAATTCCTTTAATCATCCTGATTGCTGTTCATAATAATTTATTTTATTCTCCTGACCCTTTCTTTCACAATAATGTAACACTTGATTTATTTTTTTGATCAC
>VZTO01012291.1:6405-32611 GCA_013400615.1 Syrrhaptes paradoxus
GGAGGAGGAGGTGGACCCCCGCATCCAGGTGAGGGGATGTTAATTTAAAAATTTATTTTTAAATTATATAATTTATATAGTCATTATAATGATTGTGGGGTTTTTTTTTAAATTTATTTTGCTTTTGAATGCATCTGTGCATATATATATATATACCTTTATATGCATACACAGATACGCAGGGCCATCCATCTATAGCTATACTGGCCTGGGCCGTGCGGCGGTGCAGAGCAGCCCCGGGTGCCCCGGGTGCGGGGACGAGCGGCCCCGGGGCGCCCCAGCCCTTTGTTACCCCGCGGCGCCGGGCAGCGCTCTGCGCCTGGCTCCTCGGGCTCCTTCCTCCGGCTGCTGGAATCCCCACCCTTTTGCATTTTGACCGTGACAGCGTGACCTTGCTCGTGAAACAGGGTTCATGATCACGAATGTGTAAATGGGGGGAACGTAGATTTTTTTTTTTTAATTATTTGTTTAAAAAAGGAGCTTTAGTAGAAGGTGGTGTTTCTTTTTTATGAATGCTTTCTGAAATATGTTTTATTCTTGTTTTCTAAACAAAGCTTTTCTCCCCAAAATCATGTCTTGACCATTAGCCTCATGCAAAAAAAAAAAAAACAAAACCAGGCTGCTGTGTCTGCTTCTGTGAGAGCTATAACGTTCTTAGCCTTACAGCAAAAGGCAATGAGGTAATTTCTGTACGAGGCTCTGTTTCAGAAAACAGAGCTATGCAAATATCTTCCAAATCAAAGGAGCTGGCAGTGAAATCTCACCTCTGAGGATAAGAGAACTAAACTGTTGCAATTAATTCCTTTCTGATTGTAACCAGAGTCATTCTTGTGATCTCCTGGGAAATGGCTCAAGTGACAGTCAGTTTACAGTGTTCAGTTTGTACAGCTAAGCATTGCAAGGCGGATTCTGTTACACCGGTTGAAAATTAAATAATATTCGAGTTAGACAACACTCATGAAATCATAGGATCTCACATGGGGGGGGAGGGGGGAACGTGTTGCTCAAATAAAGAAGGCTATAGGAGTCTGCTCCTGAGGGTTGCTTTTTGTGGTAAGAAAGTCATTAAGAATGAGCTTTGTTTTTACAGTGACTTCATTCATGCCAGCACCACTTCTAGTAAACATTCATTCAAGGGTTTTAACACCTTTGTTTTTGCTGTTAGGAGATCAAAATGTTGGCACTGAGGCAGACTAAGTAAACATAATCATATGTACCGTTGACTGGTTGTGTTGTAAAATGGTTTGCCAAAATCCAGAGTAAAATGCCTCTCATGCTGCAAGACAAATTTCTTATCAACGCTGTGCTTTCATGGCATGCCTCCTGTGATAGCACTAACTTTGTGCTAATCCTTTTTTGGGGGCGGGGGTGTTTATCTCGCTGGAAACTAGCCGATATTAATAAGACAGAACTTACTGTACCTCCATGTTTATTTTTAATAGTGAGCAATAAGCCAGAACAGGTAATGTACTGCCATAAAATAAAACTACAGAGCTTTTCTGATTATTTTTCTTGTAAATAGCAAAAACAGAAGACCAGTGGCAAAGTTATTCTAAACATCTCAGGTTTTTCTCTTGTCACTGAATTTGTAAGCCACATCCCTTGTGAGTTTTCAGTGGGGATGCTGAATGAGCCCCTGATTTCTTAATATGCATTTGTCTTTCTTTCTAGGGGGAGCTGGAAAAACTAAATCAGTCTACAGATGATATCAACCGGAGGGAGACGGAGCTGGAGGTACAGAATTCATCCTTGCATTTTCCTTTTGTGTATATTGGAGTTTGTGAGCAAGACAGCAGTATTTTTTAGTAGGTTCCCTCCTGAATTGTGCTGTCCTGAATGGTAGTTTGGTAGCAAGAGTCTGGTGGTGAGGTTTTTTTTTTTTAAGGTGTGAGTGGAGCTAACANTTAAAAATTGAATAGAAAGTTCTGAGGAAATTGCTTCTAAAGCCTCAGTTTTGAGCTTCAGCTACTTGGTAGCTATTCTGGAAGGCTCAGCGTTATTGATCTGATAAGAAATCAAAAGAAACTGTGGTACTTGTGTGCCTACCTTTTCCTTTGTTAACTGCAAAATAAAGAACATAAAGCCAGTGGAAGTGTAAGATGAATATACTGCTAAAGGAAAACTGGCATAAAATGCTGCTTTACATCCTAAATAATTTACTCTACATACTCCAAAAGTACATCTAATTTCTGTTATGCTTTTTTAAAATGTCAAAGTCTATGTTTTCTCTTTTCTTTTTTTTTTTTTTAATTGNTCCTTTTGTGTATATTGGAGTTTGTGAGCAAGACAGCAGTATTTTTTAGTAGGTTCCCTGCTGAATTGTGCTGTCCTGAATGGTAGTTTGGTAGCAAGGGTCTGGTGGTGAGGTTTTTTTTTTTAAGGTGTGAGTGGAGCTAACAGTTGGAGCAGAAAGGGAGAAGGTAGAGGGATGCTGGCAGTGAAAAAACCCGAAATGGAGAACCCTACCCGCCACCCAACTGCCAAGCCCTATTTTTAGGTTTTGAAACTAAACTTAGGTTCTGTTTTTACAAGTCACTCTTTTGGGTTTGTGTTCTTGTGATTATAGACAGGGAAAGCTGATTTGGTTAAGAGGTCTTTGCCATACAATCACCTGCCAGGATCTCCTCCTTGGTGGCTATTTTTTTTAGCTTGTTAGTTTTGCCCNAATCAAAAGAAACTGTGGTACTTGTGTGCCTACCTTTTCCTTTGTTAACTGCAAAATAAAGAACATAAAGCCAGTGGAAGTGTAAGATGAATATACTGCTAAAGGAAAACTGGCATAAAATGCTGCTTTACATCCTAAATAATTTACTCTACATACTCCAAAAGTACATCTAATTTCTGTTATGCTTTTTTAAAATGTCAAAGTCTATGTTTTCTCTTTTCTTTTTTTTTTTTTTAATTGTATGTGTGTTTTCCTGAAATGGGTACCTGGAGTATATGGGATGGTTCCTGGTAGTATTTTAAAATACTGGAGTAGCCACTGTAGGTACCAAACAGAATATGGGATTATGAACTTCTTTGGAAACAAAACAGCCTTGTCACGTGGCCTATTTTCTTCTCCCTACTTGTTTGCATTTTCTGTGCTTTGTGGCATGTAGATAATGAATTTATTAGCAAATAAGCTTAGTGGAATGCGGGATTATTTGTTATGCAAAATTAAACTATTTCAGCTGTGAAAACTGTTCAGTGTGAGTAGCTTGATTTAAATTTTATGAGTGAACTTTAAAAATCAGCATGCTCGTCCGCAACAGCGCCAATTAAATGGACTTCAGGACTCTTTATATACATATATTAAAAAAAAGTTATGAATTTTCAGTCTCCTTATTTCATGCTGCCATACTGAAATTAAAAGATGGTGCCATGGATAGCTGCCTGGATTTCATTAATCTTGTCATAACCTTGCACTGAGGAAATATTCAGAAGCAGATAGAATAGTAATAATAATGCAAATGCAGACTCATGAAGGAAGTCCCAATGACTTAAGATGGGATTTGACAGCTTTATTAAAATTATTCATGTGTTAAAGCGTTTGCAGAGGTTTGTAGCTACTGTGTGTGTGACAAATGCTGAGCTCAGAAGGCTGAAAGGATCCTGGATGTATCCCTGTAAGTAGGAGAGCAGTGTTTCCACATTAGCTTGCTCTTAACGTAGTTGCTTACCTTACTTAGTCTAAGAAATGCTAGGCATCAGATGGTGCAGAGAGTGATTCCATCGTGCTTTCTACCTCTGTCACTAAATGTTTACTGTGGATCTGTCTGTAGTGCTCCCTGCAAGCAGTGTTTGATGAAATGAATTTGAAATATCATCAACAGTGTGCTTTCGGTAATGTTTCCTCTTTACTTTTCATCTGAAAATCTTCCTGGATTGAAGCCAGTTTGTGCTATCATGCAACTGCATAACTTTTAATCTGGAAAGATTTGTCATTACTTTTGATCTGCTTAAATTTTGAGAACAAATGCAATTGGATGATGTAAGCAAGGCTTAATTTATATACATGTTGATAAATGAATTTTAGAATTAAGATCTTACCAGAGGAAAGATTTAAAAACAAAACAAAACAAAAAAAAACTTGTGGTTAGAAGAAAATTCTTGCATTTATACTCTAGGCAAGAAAAGAGAACTTTGCCAAGGAGACTGATAGGATAAATCCAGAGTTTGGAAGGGGGAGTTTAGAACTGGGATCATTCTGCTTCAAGACTTCCAAAATCCCTGAATGATGCTGAAAATGTGGGCTTCTAGGAGAGCTGTGCAGAGTTTGCCTTTGAAGACTTTCTATTTTGGCTGTTCTTAGCTGCTTTGGGTTCTTCTTGCTACCCTTTCCTAGTTTGTGGTGTTGCTGCTATTGCAAGATATTTCATTAGAAGAAAGATGGGGTTTTTTTTTTTTTAATCAGACAATTGAGTTATATTTATCCTATTCTATTATTATTTTCTTCATCTTTTCAATATCTGATCATGGTTGACTTGAATGGGAACACAGACAGTATCGTTAGGCTACTTACAGCACAAGATGCTGATTGCCAGGTTCCTGTAGCATTATTTTGTGGTCCATACATTCCCACTGATGATTTTTTTTTTTTTTGTTTTTTTTACCCAGAACAATCTTGAAAAGCAATAGGAACGTTTGAGCAGAAGATACATTTCTTTGAAGGAAGTTCAGAAAAAGACACCCATGTTTCTGTGACTTTCTGATAAGCAGGAAGAGTAACTATGTGGCATCTAAGTACCACAAATCTCTTCCGGACTTCCTGTAACTTTGCACAAGCCGCTCTAAATGGGACTGCTGACTGTCTCCAGTTCCCCCTAACTGGAAAAAAAGACTATAGGTGTTAAATGCCTCTGACCCACATGCTTTTGTTCTCACTGTGCCTCAGGTCTACATCCGCAAAATGGAAGTTAAAATGCTGCTTTGCCCAATGGAAATGGGCAATATGTTGATGTTGGCTCCATCTATTCTTTTACTTGATATAATTATTGTTTTTTTGCTCTTTTGACCTATCCTATTAAACCCTAGAGAAATATCCTGACGTGATGGCAGTTACAGTCTGTTCAGGAATTGTGGAGCTGCTAAATGGCACCGAGTGGCTGGTAGTTATGTGTTGCGTTGATGTATTGCCTGTTAAAATGAATCTTTGATTAGGCTTGACTTAAAATCCATAATGCTGCTCATACTGAGTGCAACAATGAGCGTTACTGACCCAGCAAAAGGATGATAAGGGTCCCCTGAGGGATTTTACACTTGGCTTGACTAACATCCCTGTTTATGTTTGAAGTGTCTGGGAAGAACTGGGGGGAAACATCTTGCAGGGAAGATACAAGTATGTTTTGGCTAAATGCAGACTAGACCAGCGCCTTGCTATCTGAGCTTTTTTCCTGTTTATTGGCAATGCACCTCCATCTGAACTCGCATCAGGAGTTGCAAATGTACATAACTAATGTACTTAACTTACTGTGCCTGGCTTGCCTGCCCAGCTAACTCGTACACGTCTTTGACCAGCTCCTGGAAGTACAACCCAGATGGAACAAATTCATGCAGGAACCCTCTGACGACATTGTGGGGAGGGGAAATACAGCGCATACCATTTAAATGACCACTGGATTCCCAGCTATTCCGAATGTGGTTTTTATTAGAGAGAGTTTTAGTGTTGCTGGAGCTACAAGCTTGCCCACGTTTGTTAACTGCACGTGAAAACTAGAGTTGCACTGTGCTGCTTTCGTCCATACTTATTGTAAGTAGTTAGCATCCTTCTTGTGTCATCGAATCTTAGAATGGTTGTATGCTTGCCTAGATACCTGTTCCTGATCTGCAGGATTTTGTGTTACTTTTAGTCCTGAATTTATCCTAAAGGTCACCCAGCAGCGGTGTTGGATAAAGTCAAAGGAAAGGGGTATATCAGCTGTGATGCTCTTTCACTGGTAAGACTTGTCAGCATTTGAACCCCTCTCAGAAGGTGAAGGGCTATTTCATTTAGAGTGCTGCTCTTACTTCCTCACTAAAATACTCGGTTTGGGGGTAAAGCTCAAGCTTTTGATCTTGCGCACAAAGGAATTTTAAGTAGACTTTAAAAAAAAAAATCTTCAGTCTTTCAAGTTCTAGAAATATGGCCTGTCAATGGCAGGAATCTCATTGTGAGCATGCTTGCTTGGCCTGGGGAAATGTCTGTCTGTAGAAACATCTGCCACCTTATCAGCACCCCTGCGCAGCCTTCTCCAGTGTCCGTAAGAGTGCACAGAGAAGGGAAAGCAGTTCGCTGCGTGGTGTTACTGCTGGTTTTAGAGTGTGATATACATGCATGATGGAGCATGTCCAGCCCCGGCAGGACAAATCTTTCTGTGTCTCTTTATAATCTACTTGTTTTTGTAGGAAGTGGCTCCTTTGTGTGGATTGCATGTTGTGCTCCTTCCTCCGCTGTGGCTCTAGAAAGATTTTTGTCACACAAGTGAGTCAAAGGTCTTGATTCACGGTCTTGAAGCAGAGATGGGTTTCTAGCTTGAGGGAGAGAGGAAGGGTTGGGCAGAGAATGCTTTGGAAGGAGCACCCAGTGCCTTCCCCTGTCTGCTTTCTTCTCCCTTCTAAGAGAACTGAAAATACCGGTGGATTTGTAGTCTCAGTCTGTAATTGCAAAGCAGGAGGTTAGAGCAACTTCCAAATATCAACTTTTATTGTTCTTAAAAGGCAAATTAGTAGGTGTGCGGAAAAGAAGACTTTACCTCCTGCTTAAAAATTAAGATGTTGCTTAACCCATTCCTTGTGCTTTGTTTTCACGGTTTGGTAGTCAGATGTTAAAAATGTCATTAACCTGTTTGATGCTCTGAGGATGTGTGTGTGCATCTGGTATGTATGTAATTGGGAAACTACCTGCTTCTCACCCTTGGATGTTGTTGGTACTGATGCTGTTTTAACTTGGAAATGAGTGTTTTTGTAGCTGTTAGGTCTCTGTAGCAGAGGAAGGCAGGTATGGATACTGCCTGCCTCTTGGAAATTGAAGCCTGTCTGTCAGCAGTTTCATTTCCCATGCACCTCTCAGGCAGGTTTAATGGGTTGTTGGGGTTCTGCATACCAGATTGTCAGAAAGGTCATAGGACGACCTTTGTAAATTAAATCTAGACGTTCTTGGTACTAAGATGCTTCGTGCCCAGTTAATGTGTGAAGTTACTTTTAAAAAGAATATTGTTTGAAAATACACACTTCATTTGATGGGCAGAAATAGTTATTTGCCTGTCAGCTGGCATCTAGTGCCAGCTCATCACCATCACGCAGGAGAAAGGAAAACAAGCATGCTTTGTCCTCCAGCAGGTGTCGTGTAAGTGTGAAATTGTATTTTGGGTTTTTTCCCACATTTGAAGGTGGATCTCCAAAATGCTTCTGGTTGGATGGCCTGTCGTTAAATGTGGTCCCTCTTTCGGTGCAGGAGCAGATAAGTGCTAACCAGCAAGTGACTGGAAGCGAAGTCTGCTCTGAGTAATGAACTCTTGCAGCAAAAACATATATGGGGTAGGAGTCTGGCATGCTCCCTAAAACTGTGCTTGTGAAATCTATCCCTTGGGAGAAAAATGCTAAGGTTTTCCAGGAAGAAAGTTGATGAAAGTGGGGCTCTTGCAGCCATAGAACAAGATGTTGAAAAGTAAACTGCAGCTGTTCATGTGATGCACTGAGTGCTGTGCCTGCTGGAGCATGTGTATGGCAAACATCTAAGGTAGAGAGAGTCTAGTTATTAAGACCGTAACTTAAGTGAGAAGTTTTGACTGCACCTTGTGACATGCATTGAGAGTAAAGTGCCTTTATCATCTGTTGTCCAGCTTTAAAACCATTTATCATCATCTCATTTGAGCCCAGAGGATGGAGAAAATGTTGGAAAAGTTAGCCAGTCAGCTTTTGATATCACCTTTCTGTTTGTAAAATCAGTAACAAGGTGTTCTTAAAAATGATCATGTAAGATTATGAGTGAGCAGAGGGGGAAATGTGCTTTTGAAATGTTTGGGAGTTTGAAATGTCTTTTGTAAGTTGCATTTCTTCTGTTACAGTTTATCTGGTTTGTATTCAGTGCAGTGATGAGAAACACATCTGTTTTTTGTTGTTTTTTTTTTTTTTTTTCCCCCCAAAACCTGGAAATGGTGAGTGTGGCTCACAAGGTTTATACCTAAGGAAGGCATAATCTTTCAAGGAACTGAGATGCAGAAACTAGAGATTGAGGACAGTTCTAGAAGAGTTGCATGGCGTGTGCTGCACTGGCTCAGTTTGGCTCATGTCTGCATGTTGCAGGAATTGTTGGCTTTTCCTTTCTCTGTTATCCATGCGTGCCAGATAAAGGTTGGAAGGAGGCAAGAATTTGGCAGTTACTGTGTAACGCTTGTAGAGAGGCACGTAACACCGGGGGACTGGATAAGTAAGTGGAAGGTGGTGTGGTTGTCTTCCTAGCCCAGGCTGGGGACCATGGAGGAACTGCAGTGCTGTGCTGTTCCTGGGCCTCTAGGGTTTTGGTGTGAACATTCTTACAAAAATCACCGTGAAGAGGATTTATAGCTTTGAACCACTTCCCATGTAGGTCAAAGTGTCTCACTGACAGTAACTCAGGAAGCCAGCCGTTGAGTACGGAATTAAATTGATTCCCAAGTTGTTGTCTTGACCGCAGGCCCATTCCTCCTGTGAACCACAGATGCACTTTTCAAGTCATGTAAGTAGCAAGTGCACCAAGACCAGTGCTCCTGGTGCGATTGCCTTGGTGCTTCTAACTTCCCCAGTTTCACGTGAAGAGTGAAAATAGCTGCTGCACCTGGATTTCTTCTTTAAACTTCCCCAGGGGCTCTGTCACAAGGGTGATAACTTTTACAGATGCTTTGCCAGTGTGGTGGGTTTGCCCTTGGCTGGGGGCCAGACCACACACCCGCTCACACAATTCCCCCCCACCTGAGGATAGGGGAGAGAATTAAAGGGGTAAAGGGAAAAAAGGACTCATGGGTTGAGATAAGAACAATTTAATAACTAACCTACAATAATACTGAAAATAATACTATATACAAATGAGTGACACACAGTGACACTGCCCCCCCACCTGATGACCAAGGCTCAGCCTGTTCCCGGCTAACAATCCCAGAGCAGGGAGAGTCCCGAAACCGCACTCACAGAACGGAGAGAACAGTCCGAGCGTCCCAGACCCAGAGCTGACCGGGGTGGGGGGGGAAAGGCCNGTTTTTATCAGCTTTCTTCTGAGCACAAATCCCAAACACAGCCTCTTGCTAGCTGTTATGAAGAAAGTGAACTCTGTCCCAGCTGAACCCAGGACAGCCAGCATGTGGCAGGGCCGAAGCGCTGAGCTGAGGCACTGAGCGTGGCTGCGTGTGCAGGGCAGAGCTGTGCCCCTCTCCCAGGAGATGTTGCCCCGTGGAGAAGGCTGGGTGTTGCGAGTAGTGTGAATTCACTGGGTTGCTGCAGGAGCGTGAGTGGTATAGATATGCAGTGCAGGATCTTTGACTTTTATAGTGTGGTTGAGGCTAGTGGGGAGTAAACGCGGTGCGTGTGGTGCAGGACAGGGCATGGGTTTGGCATGACACCTTCTCAGGGACCTCAGCATATTCACTGGAAAAAATGAGGCTGCTCGGACCCAAATAAAGCCTGAAAATAGGAAGCAGGCATCTTTTGGGGAAAACATAAACTGGAAGTTCACTACACTCTATTATTCAGCTGAAGCCCCTTATTCCGTGTAACTAGCTGTTGTGCGAAGTGGGGTTGTGCTCAGAGGCAAACACGTGCTTAAGCGTTTCCAGGACCTGTGCCTCTGGTGCTGAGAGGATTAGTTACCATTTAGTAATTTATACGTGCCTCGGCTGAGATGTGGGAGGTTAATGGGTACAGAACTTGCTGTTAGTTTGACTGCTTTGTCCTTGGTGGTTTTTTGTTTTGTTTTTTCTTTTTTGAAACTCCAAGTAGAGGCTAGTCCTCTTTTCCCTGTTGGATGAGAGTGTATGTAATAAAGGAATAAATCTGGGATAGGTCTGTAAGCACAGATTTCGGAGTGATAACACAAAGTTGCTGTTAATGGTTTCTTTTTTCTAAGTCCTTACCTTACAAACATGGGAACTGAATTTTTTGATGAATCACCGTATGGGGCTTTTTTTACTTCATGAGTTTTTCTTTAACTATTTGCTTTCCATAACTAGCATCCAAATATGCAGCTTTCACAAAGGAAGTGCAAACCAAACCTTCAGGCTCACTCATTTGTAAATGAGTTTTTAATTTTGTTCCTGCACTTGTACGAGAACAATTTTTTGTTAAATATACTTCAGTACTTAAAGTTTTCCTTGCAATATAGTCATAACACTTGCAGTCTTATTTCAGTTACTTGTGAAACTCATTTTGATCAGTGAACCATGTATTGTCCCATACTTTCATTGGAAATATTCGAACTCGTCTCACTAAGAAAATGATTGACTCAGTACGTATTGTTTGAATTACACATTTCGGGCTTTTACTGAGAAATTAAATTATTCTGGATTGGAGTTAATTTTAAAAAAAAAGTTAATATGTATTTAATTCTCCATTTTTTTAACATGTTATCCATTTGAATACTTCCTTAGAATAAATTGGGAGTACCTTAGGAATCTAAGGCTATTTGCATTAGTCTAAAATATTACCAGTGCTGGTTAAGGTTTTACATAACACTAAAAAGGAAGCAAAGAGGCTTTTACTGAAGTATGTTGCTTTTTCTGTAAAAAAGAATGTATTATTGCAGGGTTTTTCCACTTCTGAGAGCATAGTGGTAGGTTCCAAGGTATTTTAATTCTTCCAACGAATAAACAGTTGTGCATTTTAGAAATCCTCACCAATAATGACAAAAACCTTCTGAATTAGAGCACTTCTTCAAGCCAGCTGCTGCTTTCTGATAATCAACATGTCATTCCAGCAGTCTGCATAAATCCTGCTCTCTAATTAGAATTACAAGGCTTGGCAAGAGCTCACATGGCCCTTCCTCTTCATCTCCTTAAGTCCTGGGCCAGGTTCCAGCCCAAATTTGCAATAATTTTATTGATTTAGACTCCGTGTTGGATGCTGAGATTGAAATCAGGATCACTTTGCTTAAAGGTGTGGAAATTTCAAGCAAAAAGATACTTTGATTGCTTCAGCTAATGACATAAAGAGGGCGAAGGATCCTGGTGTGATGGGTTTGCTAGTTTTAGATGCAGTTCTGGGTTCTTGTTATTACCTCTACTGAAGAGTTCTGGCTTAGTCCAACTGACAGGAACTGTTCCGAATGTATCAGCTCGTGTGTGAACCTAAAGAGCATCCTGAAGGTAGGAACAAATGGGTAGAAATAAATTTTAAAGCTCTCTAATCTGTCTTTGTCCTTTCTTTCCGTTTTGAAGGATGCGCGCCAGAAGTTCCGCTCCGTGCTGGTCGAAGCAACGGTAAAACTGGATGAACTGGTAAAGAAGATCGGAAAAGCTGTAGAAGACTCTAAACCTTACTGGGAAGCTCGGAGGGTGGCCAGGCAGGTGAGAACTTTCCGCCCTACAAGCTTGTGCTGGTAGTTAGAGGGCACATACTGACTGCATTGCTTTCCTAAGCGTGTGCACTTGCCCGAAACTGGTCTGTGTCTGTAGTTGCATGTCAGCTGTGCAAATGGATGGCAAAAATGTGTTTCTTCTCAGCCACAGATGCACATGTTTTTCAGTTCAGGAACAGCTACAGAGGACACAAACTATCAATAGCAAAAGACTAGTTCTGTTCTGGTGTGGTTATTGATGGCCTCTTAAAGCCCTGTGCTTTCCTGTGGTGGTTGTAACTGTTTGAAAATACAGTGTAGACTTTGTGTATCTGCTTTTTCTTCTTAAAGCAAAATGCTTGGCAGCCAAATGGCTGCCACTGGAAGTTGCTGGGAAAGAGTCTGGAGTGGGGCAGACTTGGGGAAAGCTGCAGGGTTTGGTGCTGATTAGGTTGTGCTAAAGCAGGAAATTGCCAAATGTGGCTTTAGATTGTGTTGGTTTGGAGAGAAACCGAGCTTTGCTTTTTCTGTACAATTATTAGGACCTTGCCTCCCTTGGCCCAGCTACTACTCGATTATTGATGGGCCCATGTGGGCAGGGAAGGATGAGGTGTGGAGGGAAGGATGTGATCTACTGTCTGAAGGGAAAGCAAGGAAGCTTGTGAGATGTGGGACAGCTTCTCGCTGTAGGGGAAAAGCAGCTGAGAGCTGGGTGTGCAGTGGCTTAGGCAGTGCTTCTGCTTGGTGTCTGTAATGGGTTTTGCTGGGGTCTGAGGCTTTGTTTCTTCTCCAAGGGGGAGGCTGGTCCTGGGTGCTGCTTATATTTTCTCTCAAGTCGGGAAGAGGCAGAAATAGAGGAAGAGTTTCCAAGAGTTTCTGCTTCCATGCTCAGCTGGAAGGATGTGTGGGGCAGCATCTGTGGCTGAGTAGCCAGGAGCTGATTGTGCTCAAGGGGACAGGGAGAGATGGGGTAGCACGGGTGAAATACATGAAAATTACAGAAGGATGTTGTTTGCAAAAATAGGTAGGAGATGAAGTTGAGGGATGAGAAAAGTAGTGTGGGAGTGTGCCAGAAGGCAGAAAGTAAACTGGCAGGGTAAGAGGAGGAGAGAGAAGAGACTACATCCTCAGAACAAGGCACTGGAAAGGGAGGTACAAACACACGCTTCATTGCTTTGAAAGCTGATGAAGCAGCAACTGGGGTGGTGGGATGTGGCCCACAGAATAATGTGACTGTGCTGATCCTTTAAATTGTAAGGCATTGTTTTGGAGCCCTTCTCTCAGGCAGTGTGGGGGTTGTTAGGCTTAATCTTTCTGACTAGAAGCAGCGTGGCAAATAGGTGAATTCTGCTTCAAAGCATGGTAAGAATGGTATCTACTACTCATCTGTAACTGCTCTGAAAGCAATCCCTGCTCATGGGGGCTATGGTGTGTGCTAGAGATAAACCAGTAGTGAGCTAGAGAAAGAGGGGAAGTTAGTAACAGAATAAGATCAAGGAGTTGTTGATATTGTGTTAACTAGTATGTACAGTTTAAAAAAAAAAATTCCCAAACCTTGCCTCGAGCATGATCTTACATTTCTGTTACTGTAAATAGCTATGTAAGGCACAGTATGCATTGAGTTATAGTTGGAAAAGTCAAGGGTAGAAATGCATACTCTGCAGTACGAAAAAATTGCATGGCTTAGGTTTGTAACGTTGGGCACTAAGAGGAGTGAACTTTGTTCTCTGTCCTGAAGTTGGCAGCAGATTATGTCCTGCAGATTTTTTTTTATTTTTTAATTTTCTCTGTCTTTGCTGACCCTGAAATCCACTCCATCTTGCTGCTTCAAAGGTGCTTTGCAAGACTACTGGGAAATCCGAACCACTTAAGGTCCTTAGATTTCTAGGATCACTACTCCAGTATTAAGCTTTTTAGAAAGAACAATATTTTTCTCCTGATCAATTGTGTCATTACCTAGGTTTAAATGCTGTTTATCCCAGATCTGCTAATTTGCTACACACTCAAATTTTCTTTTAATTCTTTGATTGTATTTTTAATTTCTTAAAGCAGGGATTCCCCTTCTAAGGGTTCGTTTCGCTTTTTTCGATTTTGTGTTATGGAGTCAGATATGGAACAGAGCTCCCTCTTCATATCTGCTCAGAAGGTGGTGTCTGTTTTCCAGTTGGCTCTTTGTCTAATAAAATCTCGAAATAGAAAACGTGAAGACCAAGAGGAATATTGGCATTGAAGGACAACAAATCTATCTGGAAACCAGGAGATTAGAAAGATTGGTACTGATTGTCAGTAAAGCATCTTCCTAAAGAGTTTTTTTCTAGTCTTAATTTAGTCTAGAGAACTTTTGTTTAACTGGGAACAAGTTTTGTGTTATTAAAGCAACGCAGCGGGTAGGTAGGGAAATTGGAAACTGGAGGAATGTACCAGAATATTCATACGTTTAGGTGCCAGCCTGCTTGTTTCCTTATACTTTGATTTGTAAAATTGTGCAGAAATCATGGGAAGAGCTTGATATTTTTCCATTCAAATTTATAAAAACCTCTAACCTATGAAGACTGTCTTCCACCTTCTGTCTTTACAGTTATTTTCAGAGCCATTAGGCTTCCTCTGAAAACATAGGCACAAGGTTCTTGGTGGTTGAAACAGCTTTAATTAAACAATACAGGAAAAATGCATGACTGTGCTCGTAAGAGAAAGGGAAGCGTAAATTCTTGTTTGTTGTTCTCAGTAAAGGGAAGTAAAAACATGATAGATAAATTGAAGTCTTCTGGGAACAAGGAACTGCATAATTGATAATGTCTAGTTTGACAGAAATGCAGTTGTCCAGAGTCACTTTTAGGATGTCGGTTGCAGGGTGAGTTGGCTGATGTAAGCTGTATTTAGGAGCTTGCTTTCATTTGGCACCAGCATGATTCTCTTCTGGAAGGATTTGTTTCATCTATTAAGATAAAACCCATTAAAATGGTATGGGGGCATTGATGTGGGGTCAGCAAAAAACAGGTCCCTGAGTCAAGTACTGCTCTCCAGAAGCTTTATGACCTTGAGCCCTTTCATCTCATCACCTTTATCCCCGTGCTGTGCAATCCCCTGTTGTCAGAGATGGTGAATTCAAAACAAAATAATTCTCCCATACAAGAGTCCTGTAGCATCTTGTTTGTGTAACATACACCGAATTATACATATCAGATATATTGTGAGGTGGTGAGAGGTTCATCTAGAGGTCAGCTGTGGTTCAGAGCCTCCCTGATGAAACTGATGCCATTCTTTGCAGAAGTCAGGACTGCAGTGCCTATAAATGAACAAAACTTTCTAAAGTAGCCGATGCATCTCAGTTTCTAGGTGTTCAGCTTGAGATGCCTGAAAGTAGTGGGGCAAGTGTGGAAAGTTACAGATGGTAACTTTTCTTAGCTCAGGAGACAAAAGCTTTTTAAATTCCCACAGCTTCCAGTTTCAACACTGCCAATCACCCTTAAAAATGAATTAGAAGCTGGAAAGTGGTGTCTTACCAGGGTCGCTTCCTGCAGCACCCAAATTTCCCATCCAGATTCACGGGGTGAGTGCTAGCTAATTGGATCACAGCACCAGCCGGCTCTGCTGTGGGCACTGAGTGCAGGTGACAGCTCCTGGGTACAGATCCAACAGTGGTGGATATCCAGGTCTTCCCTCTGGTTCCTAAGTGCTAGATGTGTAACCCGCTGGTATATTGGAGGTAACCATGTTGTAAGGAATCTCCTTTTCAGTCCTATATTATGAGCTGAAGTCCTGCTGCCCGTGTTTAGGATAACAAGGAGTTAAGACTGTTTCGTGCTATCTGGTAAGCTTGTCTTGGCAAAAAAAAAAAGGGGGGGGCAGGACAGGGAACTTGAGAAGCAAAAATTAAATGTTAGCAGAACTGTGACAGACTTGCATTCCTGTTTGGCAACTTGCCATGGAGCTAGTAAAAAGCAAAATTATTGGCACAGCTACAGTGGAGCAACCAACTGACCTTTCCTGGAGTGTTTCTGGTTAACTGTTTAGAGTCCAAAATGCTGTCTGCTGGATTCACATTTTCAAAACAAGTATACAAAAACTTGAAAGTTGACTTTGACAAACCTTCTACAAACCCTTCCAACTGTTTAAGAAAAACCCCGAACACCCAGAGCGCTTGACTTCTTTCTGTGGCTAGATTTCAGTGCTGCGTTATGGGAGGTAAGTAATGATTGTCTGTGCAGCATTGCTGCCAATGGACTGTTTATTCCGGTCTCTCTTACAGTCTGTTCATCTCGTATGTGGACAAAGCAGTAGAAAGCAATGTGTGCAGAAGCTCTCCTTTTATCAAATGAGAACAACTCCTGTCAACGTGGGGTCAGTAACTGCCATAGGCTCCTGAGAGTATTTCCACCCATGTTTGTGGTGGTGGAGCCAGCAGAAGGTATTTTGCACGGATGTTGCTCCTCTGGCCATCTGCAATAACCAGGCTGGGCTGGCAATAGAGGTTATGTTATTTGCCTATGCTGGTTTTGCCCTTTTAATTTAAGATGCTGGATTGCAGCAGTGGCTTGCTCCCTAGGTCTGTGTATCAGCCCTACAGAAATGGCTGGGATTTGGTTTTGGATTACTTAGGCTGGTGGGGTGGAAAGGCAAGGGAGAGAGGGAAGGAGGCAGGTGGCACAAGCCTTGCCTAGGAAGAGATAGAAATCATGACATGAAAGTTGTCATGTCATCACTGGGGAGCCTAGCACTGTCAAGAAGCGGTAAGGAGCTTAAATGTAGGTGGGCAGTGCAAGAAGTGGTGCCTGAAAGGATGAAGCACGGAGGCTGCAGGTTGTACCTGATGGCCTAAGAAGTTTTGTGTGTCCTTTTTCCCTGGGGACCTGCTCTAGACCTGAACCCCTTTTCCCACCAGCTCTTTCAGTCTTTTTGTTATGAAACACATCACTAAATTTTGGGGAAACCACGTTGATGTGACATCAATCCTCTTGTGAAATGTGGAGTTCCCACTGCTGTGATCTCAAGGGGCGTTCTCGGTATATTAATCTCCCTTTCCCCACAGTGCGTGGCTGGCTGTGGGACCGGGCACCCGTCTGAAGAGGAAATAAGCCAAGCAAAGGAATCTGACATCAATAATTTTATTATTGAGGGTGAGGAGTCACTTCCTGGACTTCCACCAGGGAATCCACTGAGTTTCATAAGTTTTATTTCTAAAGCAGGATGCACTTTGGGTTAAGTTAAGTAAAGAAAATGTTTTGCCACACTCAAAATTTGGTAGAGTGCTCTTTGTATTCTCTTGTCATGTTTGCACAGTTTTCCTGCAGACTAGGTGGCATCTGTAGCAAAACCATCTGCAAATACTATGTTCTTGGCACCGTTGGATATTAGGAACTAATTTTTAGCCACTTGGTTGGTGAAATAACCTGCATTGATAAATTACGTGCATATATGTGCCCTCGCTAAAAGTTAGACCTTGTGTGTCTCTCTGAGTTTTCTGTGCCTCAGTGAACAGGTCTAATTATTTTGGGTTCATGTTTATACATCCTACATTTTCATTTGGTGTGAGCAGTAGTCTGTTGATGGATTATTACTTTGTAGAAGCTATTGATGCAGAAACTGCAATTGGTCTTCTCATCGTTAGCAGAAGACCTGCCTTATTGGAAATTGTAGCTGTGCACTGTAAATTAGAGGTTCTTCTCTCCTCTGCTTTTCTTTCCAGAAGTAGAAGAAAATACTGTTTCTGTCTTAAGTGTTTTGGAGAATTTGCCTAGAAGAGATTAAAAAAATGACTCTTATCCTGTTTTCTCCCACCCCACAAAACTTCCATCAGTTCTTAGCTGTTTTGGATGGCAGCAACAGAAAGCTAGCGAGCTGTTCAACCTCCTCTCCAGTACCTGTCAACAATGCAATGACCTAATTATTTCCCCTATCCTTCAAGAATGTATTTTCTTGTTCTTATTCTGTTGTGAAATAGGAGAAGTGTTGTGCAAGTAGATCTGAAATATTGATGTCGAAAACGCCTTCTGTTCTTTGGAGTAACAAGGAGAGGGCTAGGGCAAGAAGGTTTGGGGTTTTTTGTTAGGTGTCAGCTGGTGTAGGTAGAAAGAAGTGGTACAGGTGATGTGGCTCTTATGGTTAATGGTAGGTGCAGGAACTGGTGGGAGGGTGTCAGCAGTTCTCAAAGGGTGCTGGGATGTGAAAACAGAGATGAATTACTTTTTTTTTCTGCTGTTGTCAGAAGATTTGATTAACATAATTTTGCATCCCCTTGAATTTGGAACAAACCCAAGAGATTTAGACTGTGAGTTCTTTTGCATAGCTATTGCCAAAAGGCCAATCTACAGCATCAGAAAAAACTATGATTTAAAGGAAAGATTGCCTTGCTTTGTTCTCTCTCAGTGTTTCCCCTCCTAATCTTTTCTAGCCACTAGTAGAGGCTGTTTCAAGAGATTGTAAGCCGCAGACAGGATCATCTGTTAAAAACAGAAGCCGGCATTTGAGGCTGGGTGACTCAAGGTCAGGGTGATATTCCATGTACCTGGTTTGTGTGGCAATTGCTCTGGGACAGCTGCTGAAGGCAAGCACAAGTCTTGCAACTTTTGGGGAAGTTGTTCAGGCACCCCAGTCTTTATTGCGTACAGTGGTCTAAAACAGATGGGAGTTTATTATGAAATGATAAATGTTCATGCCAGGGTTTGCTGCCAAAACAAATCTGATATGGATGGTGGTTACTGCCTTCTGGGTGTATTTCATTATGACTTCTAGTAAAACAGTACAAACTGATGAGCTCTTGTCCTTGCTGGAAAAGATTATCTAAAGAGTCTAGTTCCTCTGTAGCATGTGTGGGAACAGGTCTTTATTGCCTCAGTTTCTGTAAGAAAAATCTTTCTTAATTGCAGCAAAGTTGCAGTTCTACGGTTAGAAAATAAATTTTGCTGCCAGGATGTGGAAGAAATGTCCCTCTTTTTTTAGCTGTGTCTGCTTCTGATGGTTGTTTTTATCCACTTGGTAAAGGGTGCTAATGATTTGTTCTTAAAGGAGGATTTTATTGCTGTGAAGTGGAATGGAACTGTTGTCTGTTCCCATTGCTACTTAAGAGTTCTTCTTTCAAGGAATGGACTTAGCCCTTCATTTGTCCAGGACACCAGCCCCAACTTTTTCCTTCAAGTGAAGCAAGCCTGTTATTTACACGTGCTACAGGGCTGTATAATTCCACTAGAAAAAATTTGGAAGGGTCAACAGATGAGTTATCTTCAACAGGTCCCTCAGGAGAATTACTGTCTCAAAAGTAGCTGTGAGCATGCTGTCAAAGATGTACAAGGTTAGCACAGTCCTTTCTTCCAAAGCATGTCCCTGCTATTGAAGATGGGCAGTTGCTGGTGAGTGTGAGGCTTTCTGGGGACTGGGAAAACACGTCGAGAGCAGCCCATCACCCAGGTGAAACTCTTTCCTGTGCGCCTTTTCTTTGCTTACGTCAATATCCTTGCGCGCACAAGATGTGCGTTCAGAACCAGCCTGCCGTTTCCTTGCCAGCCCTGTGGAAACGTCTATGAACAAACCTTTGCTGTTTTAGTGGCAATTAGGTGAGACAAAAAAATGCAGTGTTTCTCCTGAAAGTGTCTGTTGCATCTGTATGTGCTGAACGTTTATTATCTTGGATAATTAGCAAAATCCACTAAGGCAGGCTCTGCAAATATTGCCGTGTGTATTTGTGGGAGTGTGTTCCTTGCTTCTATGTTTGATTTCTGCAAAGGTGGCTGTTGCCAGGTGCAGATGAGCATGCAGAGCCTCTTTAAACCTAGAAACCAGCTGTAAACCCTAGACTTGCTGAGTCACTGCCTAAGCCTTGAGAATGAAGGGTGGGGAGGAGGGTTATCTTGGTATTTTTCTCTCTTAGTAAGATGTTTTACCTTGGAGAGAAAACCTGGACCTATTCTGTGATCCCCTCTTCCAGAAGGCAGCAGTTTAATAATTTTGGCCACAAAGAAGTGTTCAACTAACAAGCAGATGGCAGTGAGTGCCCGAGAAGGCTGTGTGTGGATGGTATTAGGATGGGAAATTTGCCATATTCTGGTGCCATAGACTCATTAATGAGCGTGAATAACTCCAAGCAGACCAGCATCTCACAACAACCTCATGAAAAATGAGGGAAAGCCAACAGGCGTGGTTATAGTATATCCCAAACAATTTCTGTGCCCAAATGAGTGTCACCTTCCTACTTTAATTAAGTAGGAAAAATTAAAAACAGCAAAGTGTCCAGTAGGTTTCCAATGACTGAGTGCCCAGTGGTGACAGTTTGTTCAGAGATTATATTCTTGCCCTCATTTCACATGATCCTAACGTACAGCCTAGGTGGAAGCCTGTAGAGAACAGGGAAGGGCTGTCAGCTGATTGTTCCAGTCCAGGATTGGCTTTAACAACATTTAAGGAAATTGTATGTTTAGTTATTTTCTTTCTCACTTCCTTCCATAGCCCCTAGAGAAGGGAGGTGGGATTTTCTGTCTTTGAGGAGACCAACTGTCCATATGCTGGTAATAGAAGCGGCTGATGAAGTGAGGTGCTGGTTGTGCCCTGAACTTTTTATCTCTTGAAATATGGCTTGTGATCCTGCCTAACTTTAGCACAGAACTAGATGTCTCTCAGTACGTGCTTTGTAGGTCTACTCTGATTTCCAAGGGGCCTTTTTATAGGCTGCAGGTTTACCAGGAAAATAAAATAGAGCTAGCAGTCAGGTCAGTTCTATAACCATTAATCTGTGAGGAGAGGTGGATGCATGGATGGGACCAAAAAGCCCAGCACAAGAACCAGATAGCTGATCAAAAGCAGAGACTGGGAGACATCTGGTCGTTGTATTCTGCAGGCATTTCATTAGTTACATAGCAGGGAGGAAGCGGTTTGTGCTCCAAAAAGATCCAGCAAGGCTTATTTTCACTTTCTCCTTCCCTTTGCTGTCTCCATCCAAATAAAAACCTTCAAACCTGCTTTTCAAAAAGTAAATTTTAACCTATGTACAATTTTACAGCTTTTCAAGAAACAGCTTAAAGAATACAAGGGTGTTTCAGACTCTTGAGAGGCTGTATTTTCTGTCAGTAATGCAAACAGTAATCACAGATTAATATAGAGTACACAAAAAGCCTCATAGATCTGCCAAAATTGGGTCACTCCCAAGGCTTTGGAATTTATAAGTTGTCTATAAGCATCTATACATGGCCTGTAGCAAGAAGGGGTTTCCGTTTTTTACTGCCTCTCAGGCTTGGAGTTTCAGTCTGTAGGGGGAGCTGAAAAAAGCTAACAAAGCCCCTGCCCCCAGCTGCATTACTGTTCTGGTTATTCAGGAAAATAAATGCGTGGGCCTGAGAATCTAGGAGAACATTCAGCATAACTGCACATTTTTTGTGTGTTCTGGATGTCATCTGATCCAGCCTCCTGCTCAAAGCAGAATTGTCAGTATTGCTGGACTGCATCAGCTGTGGCTTTGCCAAGTCTTGAAAACCTCTAGAGATGGAGACTTGCAACCCCTCTGGGTCTCTGGGTAACTTGTACGAAAGTGGTTTTTGGTTGTTTGTGTGTGGTGTGGTTTGTTTGTTTGTTTTTTTTTAAAACATGCCTTTTGAACTTCCAAGCTGTCCTCTGTCGCTGTTGCTCCATGTTATACCGTCCAATACTGCTGAGAATCATTCGTTCAACTCTTGTCATCTTTGCTGCTCCCCTTCAGATTTTCGCTGGCATCTGATGATATTAATCCTTAGTCTCCTCCTTGCTAGACTGAAAAAGCCCACATCCCTCAGCACTGCTCGGGACGTTTCTTTTGGCCCAGTTGAATTTTGCAAGGCCCCATCGGGGTTGAGGTTCTGCCGTTTTCCTTTTCAACCACCTCCTCTAGCTTAGGATCATCCACAGACTTGCTGGGGGTGCGGTTGTGCGGGTATCGAGGTGGTGGTTAGGATGCTGAGCGTTATTGTCCCTTGTGTTGACATCTGTGGGACTCTTCTTGTTCCTGGCTGCCAGCTGCATTGAAACAGGTTGAAGAAAACTGGAGTCGAAATAGCAGCACTCAGCAGCTAGGTACTGTGCATGCTGCAGCGAGCACTTACCTGCCTGAAGTGAAATCAGGCTTCTGAATGATTGCAGTGGTGGGCAAGACAGGAGTGCCGTGGTCAAGGAGTAGTGATGCTGCTGTCCTTGTCCCCGCCAGAAGCTTGTGGAGGATGCTGCAGCGCAGTCACAATGATCAGAGTGATCCATGAAGACAGGCAATGCGATGGCACCGCTGGTGGGTGACTGAGGGAGGAAAGTTCCTGTTGTTTTAAACCATGTTCCCTGTTGTACTTTGCACAGCAAATTACCCGTGGGATGTTGTTGAAAGAAGGAGAGGAGGCCAGAATGGAAACATCTGAAACTGTCCTCATTCTGAAGAGTGTGACTGGAACACAGTTAATCATTATCTGTTTGATAGTAAGCAAGTACATGTTTGCTGGTAGCAATTAAACTATTGTTTTAAAGACTAATGAGTGGGAGAAACCTTGGTTTCGTACTAACAAACAAGTGCCTTTTAGAGCAAAGCCCTTGGGTCAGCACATAATGTGCCGGTACCTTTTTCTGGGCAGCAGCTGTGTGTTCCCTTCATGCTCCAGCTTACAGTGATTTTATAAACAGGGATTGTTCGTGCATTCTAGTGGCAATAATGCAGAGATGCCGAAATAAAGTGGCTAACAAGACCTTGGCAGTGTGGGCTGAGATAGGTTCTCCTGGATAAAAGAAAAGACAGTTTTTTAAATACTTAAAAATAACTCATCTTTGCTGACTGCTCTTTCTAATGGGAAATTTGCTTGTTGCATTAGTGTTGCCCTTTTCGTGAATTTACCAGCACTTGTGGTCTGGTCTTCTGGTGAGGGAGGCTGACCGAGGGGAGAAATTCTGTAGCAGGCTTGGCCCCAAAAAATGTACCCTCTGTATCTGCTTCTGGCAGCCTGGCTTGGCCGTTGGCCGCGTGCACATGTGCTCACAGGTCAGAGGCTGGGCTGTATTAGATGTCAGCTCACCCCGGAGGAACGCTGTGGCTGTGTTGCACTGTGCTTTGGTGTCAGTGATACTGTGCAGTCCCTTGTAACTAGGTAGGCAGAAACAAAAATTGGAGATTAAATGAAATAAGGAAGGAGGAGTATGTTAATGCAGAAGATTCAAGCTGTGTGTGGTTAGGGTGGAAAGAGTCTTCTGTTAAGTCAGCTGGGCAAGGGCTTTGGCTGCAAGGGGGTGTTGGGGCAATAAAACCTGTGTGAACTACACAGAATATTTTATTTCGTATTTAAGGAGTACAGGGTCTTCCGCTTTGAAAGCGGACAAGCAGATGTGTCCGTGCTGGTCTGAAGATCTGTCTGTATGCTGCTGCCAGTTCCAGAAGAATGACTGCATTTTAAAAAGGGCCTGGTTTGATTTGCTTCTATTAGCTTGCCATGGCCTAGCTTTTTTGTTTTCATCGCTATCTTTAGCTAAAAACATAATCCATCTGTTGTGCGTGGTTCCCTTCTGTGCAAGACTGTGCATAGACAAAGCAAAGGATTGCCCACAAGGGTGCAGCTTTTATCCCTCCAAAAGGGTTTTGTCAGGGCTAAGCTCCTTTCTGGAATCTGTTAATAGCTTGCAATGATGAACCCCATCAGTACCCCTGTAATTTTACATCATTGTTAATTTTAAAGGTGAGAATAACATCTTTGCCTTTTGTTTCTGTGCGTGGCCTTGGCCATGAAAAACATGGCTGCTCTCTCTCCCATCAAACTGAGTGACCTGCAGGCTTCAGAGGTGATGGTGCAGAACAATTTACATATGCTGGAGGGAGTTTTAAATGAAGGCAAATTATTCTGTAACTGTACTAACTAAAAAAAAAAAAAATGTTTGAGTATCCTTTTTCACATGGACAAACCCATAAACTTGTTGCTGTTTCTCTAGTGACTCATGTATTATTCTTTACCCTAGCATTAGGCTTTTTTCTTTCCCAGGCTTTCAGTAAGTTGCTTGGAATAAAAGACTGTGGACCAACCTCAGACAACTGTTGAAGCTAAATTGCTCTCTTTTGCTTAAGTAAAAAAAAAAGTGTAAGAGGTAATAGTACTGCAAGCTACCGCTACATGTTGTTTTCCATGGGGATTTAGTAACTCGGCTCCTAACGCTCTGCAGATGTTTTTCTGGCTTGGATGTGCTGATCCCTGACCCGGGTATCTGTGCCAACAGAAACTTTAAAGCGCTGATGCAGTTACGGTGAGAAAACCGTGCTTCTCTTGTGCTCCCGTTGCCCCTGGGATCTGGTTTTACTAGAGCTTGCTGGTGCAGTTCTGCATGTGCTAGGAATGGGTCACTGGTCTGTTTTCCTGCGTTTGCGTTTCTTGCACGGGCAGGTCCACGCCTGCAGTGGGGCAGCCGTGGAGCTGAAGCCTTCACTGGGGATAGGCTTTGAACAGCCTTATTGCCTGGAAGTTACTGGGACCTGCCTCCCTCTCATATGGTCTTTTGTGAACACCAGCCCTGTTTTTCCTCCCAGCAGCCTCAGCACTGTTCTGCAGTTCTTGGTGCAGGCTTTTAGTGGAGTCTTGCGTTTTATTTCCCTTTTTAAAAAATCCCATTTCAATCTATTTTTTTATGGCAAACTTTTGACCTTTATTTGATCCCTTTACTAGCATAGGTCAAAATTACTGAAGGAAAAAAAAAAAGTTGTGAGTTTTCAGAGAATTCAGCAGAGGATATTTTGGGGACAAAGATTTAGGCTTTTTTTTTTTTTTGTGTCATTTGATGGAAGCTTAGGTTGAGCCTTGTTTAAAGATCCGCAGGTGGCTTTCCTGTGCTTGGTCAATACCATGATTTAGGTTAGTTAGTGGCCAAATTAAAAATGTTTGTTAGTCAGTCTTATTCTGAATTTATAAAGTGTGTTAATCCAGATGTAGTGTGTGGGTTTTTTTCTTAAATTTTGGAAGGGACTGTACTAATGATGAATTGACACCAGGATGCTGTTCCTCCCCTAATATTGGCCCAAAGCTCTGTGCTGCTTTGAGATGTGCAGTTCTGCATGAAAATGAATACTTTAAAGCTCGGGCTCTTCACGAAGGCACGGTGTGGCGTACGCTGCCTGAAAGCAGCAAAGGACATGGTCAGATGAATTTCTCTTCTCTGGAAAACACCAGCAGCCACTTAAGAAGGAAGTGCATCAAAGACCTTGGTTGGAAGGAAATTACTGTCCTGATTGTGATGACTTTGATTTCCCTCCCCAGCTAGAAGCCAATGGACGTCTGACACGTAATTCTGATTTTTTCCACAGTCACTTTGGGATGAAGCACCTCTCTGTGTGATAGGGGGAAAGAAGTAAGAAGAGCTTGCTGCTATTTCAGGACATTGTGTGGGAAACTAGTGTGCTTTGTTTCCTTTTGAGACTCGTGTTTAAATTAGGAATCTGTCTCTCCTGCCACGGGGCAGGGAGGGAAGGGTTTTTTCCATTACCTTTCCAAATAAGCGTGGTGTCTCGAGTGTGAAGGTATTTGATGCAGCTGGTGTTGAGGAGGTGTAGCTGACTGCTGGAGAAATCCACAATTGTTCTGCTTGCTTTCCATTTTGCATCAGGATTTTTAGCCGCTTCCCAAATCCCATTTCTTCGCACTAAAACCTCTTTCTTTATTCATAAGACTTCATCTTCCTCAGTTTAGTATTCTGTATGTCAGTCCTTTCCTCCGTGTCAGCCTCAGGCTCCTTCCTCTGTGTAGAAGGACATGTAAAGTTTTATTCATTGTTTTGTTCTGTCAGTCATGCCTGGTCAAAGACATTTCCCATTGGTATAAACTGGGTAATTCCAGTTTATTTTTTTTTAAAAATCACTGAAGTGTAAATGAAAACTGCCTTAATGGTGCTGAACATCCAATTAATTGAATGAGAAGCTTACATTTGAATGGTGGTGTTTCAGTGCAAAAACATCTCAAAAATACTACTTTAAATAGAAATTTATGAAATATGTAATGGAGAAAAGTTCAGATAAAGATTTTACTTCTGACTAAACAAGGTATTTGTGCGTCAACGTCCAAAGGGCTCTTGAGCAGGAAAGTGCTGATATAGTTAAGAGATAGCAAATGAATACAAAAGCCTAAAAAACTAAAAATTTCCGAATTAGAAGTTGCTGATGAAAGAAAACAATGTGAAACCTGCATGCTTGCAAGCCTGGATGTTAAAATTGCTAGTCATTTTGTGATAACTATGAAAAGTGAGGACATCTCTATCTTATTAAAAACCGACCAACAGCAGTAATTTATTTATGGACATTTTTTATTTGTTGTAGAGTCACCTATTTTGAACATTTTAAAGCTTTTCACTGGTACTAAAGACTTGCTGAAGTCTGCGATGTCTTTTGTCGCCACAGTACTTCAGAAACATGCAGTATGACTGGCGTTATTTCTGCTTTATTGGCTGCTCTGCCTTTTTTTGGCTGAATAGGCGAGGGGTTGCTGCTGCGTTCAGGACCCTGGAGGGCTGACATTCAGCTGTGAAAAACGGAGCTGGCTCTAACCGGGTGTGGCGGGTTGGCCCTTGGCTGGGGGCCAAACCACACACACCCGCTCACACAGTCCCTGCCCCCACCCAGTGATAGGGGAGAGAATTAAAGAGGTAAATGGCAAAGAGGACTCGTGGGTTGAGATAAGGACAATTTAATAACTAAACTACAATAATATTGGAAATAATACTATATACAAATATGCAATGTGATACACAGTGATTCTGCCCCTC